>JAEMTY010000220.1:0-25000 GCA_020423425.1 Chrysopa pallens
CAATCACTGTACCAAAATAAGCTGCAACTTGTGGAGGTATTTTAGCTGTTCCAATTTTAAATTATCGTGACTTTTCAAATACACTAAATCTGCAATTACATCAATAACTCGAATTCATCGAAAGTGAAATATTATCAAAATAATAATTTATGTGGAATGGAAATTAATGGATTTCCAAGATTTTTATATAGTTTTGGAAGCGATTCAAAAATTTTTTGCATTTCTTTATATACCAAATATATGGTAATAACTCCTAAAAAAACTCTTGTTTTGCTAATATTTACAATTTGGAAAGGATTTTTAGTAAAAGGATATACATGTCACCGAGGACTGTTGATAGAAGTGAAAACGGTGATATTTATTACATACTTTGGACAAATTTTGGAAAAAAGTTGGAAATATTTTAAATAAACAAGGTGTCAAAGTGACGTTTAAACCTCCTGTTAAACATGGCAACCTTATAATAAATAACAAAAGCAAATTGGAGCGACAAAAGCAACCAGGAATTAGTTTGAGCTGCAACGCTTGCGAAAGTTTCTATTCCAGTCAAACGGGTATATCATCCAAAATTAGAGAGCGGGAATATGACCATAAGCAAAATGAGGTCTTCGAAATTTAATACAAAGCTAATATAGGTGCAAAATTAAACCTCTCAGAATCACTAGAGATTTTTAAATAAAATTAACACGGATGTTTTAAACGACCATCTCACTATCGCATCATTGTTTTTAGCCATTGAGATCCATTAAAAAATGTTTTTAATCTAGTTTTCTGTGATATTTTGTGTTTTTATCATAATTAATTAATTTTTATATTTTTTTTGCAAATACTATTTTATTAAATTTTAATTTTCAATTTTTACTTGCGATTCAAGGCATTTTTGATAAATATGGCTACAAATGTCAAAAAAGTTTGCCTTCTAAACTATTCGACATACAACTAACATTAATGTAAAACGGGCCTTAACATGAATCTGGTAACGATTGGGAACACAACTAATATACATGCATATATTGCTCCCTTTTATAAAAATGCCACCAGCAACCGAGTAAAAAATGTGGATACGAGGAGGTATATAATATATGTGTATATATATATATATATTATGCATATGCGTATTTTATGAGTAAAACACAAAAAAATATACCATGGAACGTAACAGCGGCAAGGCAGGTGTTGACTGTTGTGATACTTTTTTGTACAATGTCACCTTCTGAGAATAATACGTACACTTTTTTAGCAAAATTACAAACAATATTTCGTTGCTTCCAAATGGTACATGGCAATAAGATGAAAATATATAAATACACTGCCAATGATTGTGATATACATCCCCCGTCACATATGTGATGTGCGAATATGTTGACCAAAATAGCTATATATCCGGTAATTAACCCCCCCTCCTCCCAATTCCAGAATTTATGTGAAAATACCCATCATCGAATATATTAATGAGACATTTCTAAAATCGGACTATCCTGAACATCTCGACTATTGTTTACAAAAAATTTATAAATCACAGACCGATAGACTAACAGACCGACAGATCAACAGATTAACAAACCGTCAAACCGACGAGCATGAAACGAAAATTGCTCAGGTTTCAAAATATGCATCAACATTTATACACATTATTGAAAACGGAACTAAAATATTGTTTTTAAATCGGGAGAAACATTACTTCCGACCTAGGAAGTAGAACATGCAAATTAATTTTATTTAAAATTTCACAATACATTCCCCTCTCCCCTTTAACGACGTTTTTAATTATATTTAAATTACTAAAAATAATATTTTTTATATATTAGGAAACTGTTCGTTTATCTTCATACGAAAAAACATTTCTGAGATTTTCAAAATAATTTAGTATAGATGTATGTTTAATGCTCAAAATTCTTCATCATTTTGATTAATATAAATAAACAACGTTATAAAAATTATAAATAAATTTTTAATAAAAGGGCATCATACAAAAACAATTCGTTTATGTTCTTAATCAAAAATAAGTAAAAATAATATCTAAATTATTATAATGTAATATTGAGAAAAATACTTTGCTTAGCTATAAATAAATACATTTTTCATATTTTAGTTTATTTCAAGGTGTTAAAATGAATATCATTTTAAGTAAATTTTCGTAAACGTTCATGAAGTCATATCATTAAACCTTTAAAAATAAATAACAAATGCATAGATTAGGAATAAATAAAAGAAAATATAGGTATATTGTCAAATACACTATCTAATTTCTCTAACAAAATATCTTTTATTCATAAATCATTATTTTAATCTTGACACTAAAATCGGTTAAAAACAAATGAATTTAAATTATTATATACCTACATAAATACGCTATGTTACCTAGGTAGGTACAAGTTAGAAATTAAAGAACATATTTATTACATTAAAAATAAATCGAATTTATACTTATCGATAATTTGTAGTTTATAAACAAATTTATTCATACTCAAACATTAAAACAGGTTTTTTTTTCTGTATAAACAATCCTGTATAATCAACAATTATAATTTTATTAAGGTACACATAAACTATATACTTGTTTTAGCAAAAGTTTCCTGCAGAAACAGTTATTAAGGGAAAATAAATTCGCTCAATGCTAGCACACTGAACTTTCATGTCAATAGTTCTGGGATCAGGCCACCGTTTTGTATGTTATGTATTATTTTTACAATATTGGCCATGCATATCTTGGTTTGAAGTGCTGATCCTACTTCAACTATAAGTATCAATGTCTCCAAACGATGCTCCGATACAGTGTAAGACCTACTAGCTTACTATGGCCAATATTTTAAAATTAAACATTTTTTTTAAATTAATTCTCCAGCGAATCTAGAAATTGCTCTGTCTAAAGGATACCAAAGACCTCTTTCAGTTTTACTATGTATCTAACAATTATCGGATCAAAGTGAGCATTCGCCTTTGCAATTATTCCCATAAAGATGAAAATTGGTACAAATTATAAGAACACCATTGTAAACAAATTGTGAAATATTCCAATACATCCCCAAATCCAAATGGAGTTTTTGGGCTATTTAGCCAAATGGTTAGTCTTATCGTAAAAATAGCCCATGCCATAAAGTAGATAATTTAATTCTCCACAAAATAGGCCTTACATTAGTTTTCTAAGATTCAATATTTCTGAGATAAAGCAATTCTAAAAGTTGAAAAATTTGTGCATAATATTGTACTTAAGTTGAATGAAATAATATAGATATATAGCATAATATAAGTAGTGAACTTCAAGGTTTGCCTGCGCCTTCTTCTTGTTCCTGTTTATCTTCTCCTTCTCTTCCACAATTTTCTTCTAAGTCTTGCTGAGTAGTTGCAATTTTTGTAACGGAGGTTTTGATTAGTTGTTTAGTCGTTCATGTCATAAGAATCTTTTTCTGTAGGAAAATCAACATTCGATCACGACTGGCCTTAACTCATGTATGCTGATGAAGAAACTAAGTATAAGTAATAAATTCAGTGGAAAATTTTTCTTTAAATATTGAAATGAATGAAAATTATTATAAATATTCGCACGAAATTGTTGTTGGCTATTTGAAACTGTCATAAATTGGTCAAATATGATATCATAAATGATGTTTTTGTAGTACGACGACGTTGATCTGCAGCCTTACAGCTTTTTGAATCTCAGTAATAGAAATAGTGAATCTTAGAGATTTGAAAGGAAAATTTTTGTGGAAAATTGCATTATCTACAACAATTTTTACAACAAAACTAATCGTTTCAAATTTTCGGCTTTCTGCGAACTTTTGTAAACGTCTCAACTCCAAAACTTAATGTATAGGCTTAAGCTTTCTTTTAAAAAATAATAAAGATTTTGACTAAATTTTATTTTTATTATTTTAATTGAAATGTGTTCACTTATTGTAATAGAAGTTATTTTTTACAAATGAAAAAAATTAGCAAGATATGGATGTTTAAAAATCCTGGTTAATAAAAGAGCTAAATAAAAAATAAAAAAACAATGGACTCATGTCAACCAAATGTTTAAAACCGTATACATTTCATTTGAATATAAATATAATACTAATGACGTCATACATATCCATAGTAATTTCATCTGAATCTTCTTTTTGTAAGAAAGAGATAAAAATAATTTTAAGAGCTTATAATTTCTTCGTTTTAGAATCAATTTTAATTTTAGAATTAGAATCAATCTTATGGGGCATTGAGTCTATTTTCATCTATTTGATGAGTTAAATAAAAAATTCAGTATCAGCCAACTACCAAATTGTACCATTATATGATTGCACAAAATGCTTGAACGTGTATACGCAGCTTTAACTATTCAAGTACCTTTATTATACAGTTAGTAACTCTTAATATTTGAATGATAAATGATATACCCATATGTCGTAATAATTGAAACTTGGTAAAAATTTTAATAAAGCTTACCTACGAGTACGAAATATCTAAGAGTCTATTGTGTAATCTCTATTGTCGAAAATTTATTTAAATCTAAGACATTACATTTCGGAAAAAGCTCGAAAAATATTTAATATCTTCAAAATTCATAGTAACTATATTATTAAATAATTTTTGAAATTTAGGAAAAAGTATATAAAATTTTGCCTATCAATTTTGCATATTATAAAAAATTGTATTTAGACAAATTTTATTTAGTTTGAATTCATGCCCTAATGAATGAAGGACAAAATCAAATATATGATCGATTATGTAATCATTAAATTACTTTAGAATAAAATTTCTAAGAAAATTTCACATGTATACAGAATATGGTAGAGTCTACAAACAAAATTTTGGGAATGGGAATACAATCACCAAATCTGTCCACTTTCGTCCGTCCGTCCAGACCGTCCTATCTGTCTGTCATCCATGTTATATTCCGGATGTCGTGATCAAAATGGCTAACAACAAGTGAAAAAAAGATCATTTTTGCAACGTTGGATATTAGTTTGAAATGAAATTTAATTGCAATTAGGATTAATATCGCAGTAATCAAGATCGTAAACAGAATATTTTGGAGAATGAAAAATTACCATTAAACCCCTATGCTATGAAAATAAAAAATTAAGTTTTTCAATTTCAATTAACATCATAACATTTCAATTTTAACCGTTCCCTTAGATGTAGGCGAACACAAAAAGTTTGTGATTTACTGTAAAAACTGGAGAGGCAACTCTAATAAGTTGTGATTGGGTGAAAAGTTGATAAATTAATTGAAAATGGTTGCCCATAAAGAAGATGCAATATATTAACTGATACTAATGTAATTTTTTTTCAAATTTTTAAAAGACGTATGGATATGTACCATGGACATCGATTTTACCTCTTAACAGAGAATGACCCCTATATATTATAGGTATATTTGCACGCAAAAAAGATGACGTTTTCAGTGCTCCCGAAATGATTTCCGACGTAATCACTGATTGACTTAATTACTTAAACAGGGAAGTTAAAATCCCACCACTAAAGGCAATTTTAATACTCATTCATGTATTAACCCAGAAAATAATGATTTCTTAGATTCAAAGGAAATTGTATTGAGTATTTAAAAACAATTCTACACAAAAACTGATCAATAATAAATTAATTAACTAGATAAGTATTGGTATGTAATAGCTATAACAACTGTAACATGAACCGATAGCATCCTCTATCATCATCCATCATAAACATTTGCAACAACAAAAAATTCTTTTTCCAGAAGTTGTCAGTTAATTTCTTGATTATTCTCTGTGACTATGTTATGCCTATAAAACTTTTTGTAACTTGTTTTTAAAACAGCAACAACAAAAAAACCTATACAATTATTACATTTTTAGACTAAAACCTTTAATGTAATTACAACAAATAAATAAAAATAATATACTCCGTTATTTTTATTTTATTTTTTTGAATTCAAGTTAAAAAGTAGCTACATACATAGTCTTACTAAAAATATGGTATCAAATACTCTTATGACGTCTATACAGAGCAATAATATAAACAAGTTTGCCGTGTGGAACGCTCGTCAAATATGTAACATCAAGACATATTAAATATGCCGTCCATTTAGTTATAATAGTTTGTAATAATATGTATCTAATGTAATAGGAA
Organism: Chrysopa pallens; assembly: GCA_020423425.1. Classification (NCBI taxonomy): domain Eukaryota; kingdom Metazoa; phylum Arthropoda; class Insecta; order Neuroptera; family Chrysopidae; genus Chrysopa; species Chrysopa pallens. Next base: position 6,091 of record JAEMTY010000220.1, read on the forward strand.
AGACGCAATTAAAAAAAAATTTGCTATTTTACCCATCAAAATGTCAAACTAGACTCAATACCAAATAAAATTCGAAAATTAAATTAAAATTGATACAAAAACGAATAAGTTTTATGATACTGAATATTGTTGTCCATGTCTTTCTTGCAAAAAAAGTTTTGTGGGTGATTATACGATAAGCGGTCATTTTCTAAGGAAAAATCGCACAGCAAAATTTTTTAATATTAACGTAATTTATATAACTTAACTTTTCCAATTCATTTGTGCTTAATGATTAGTGAGGACTATTGATAAAAAAAAAATTTATAGCTTTCATTACAACGAAAAATTGATTCATCGAATTTCTCTTCCAAAAGATATACCAAGTCCAAACATTGACGATTCATCGGAATTTTCCTTCAAAAGGTATATATGTCCCATCATTGAGGACTATTGATAACAACGAAAAGTTGATAGTTCCTCTGCGAAATTAATCTCCCATTAATGAACAAAATATCAAGATTAGAGCATTCATCGGAATTCAACTTCAAGGGTATACACGTCTTATCAAAAATTCATAATTGATAACTAAAAGACTCGGCCACGCGTTATAGTGGCAATTTTCAAAGAAAAAACAATATTCCTCTTTTATCAAACGATAATACATCGATTGTATACAAAATTTGAAGTAGATTGGACCAAGCAATCACGTTGTCCCATACAGACTTTATCCCCATTTTTCACCCCATTAGAGGTAAAATTTTAGAAAATATTATCGGATGCCTACGTTATACACAGAATAAACCCTCTAACTTTCAGGTCTCTACGATCAGCGGCTAATGTGATATTCTAGGCTGATAGTCGCAATTATATTGCTTCCGTGATTAACTAATTTAAGAATTCCCTTATCCCATATCCGTTTGCGAATAAAAGTATTAACAAAATTATTTGAGTTTATGGTTATATATGGTTATTTGTTTATTTAATAAAAACTACAGCACCTAGCCGGAGCTTTATCAATAATACATCATCTTATATACTAGTCACATCGAGATTACCATTTTTAATACATCGTTTAAAACTATGTGAATGGGTAAAACTATAACTCACCTTATAACTAACTTAAGAAATAATATGACTTAACCTAAACGAAAAATATATACAATTAATATTACCCCAGAATCAGGTGCAATCTACATGATGTGGCATGGAAAATCTTGAAAAGCAGCGTATGTGGGTTGAATTGACCCAGGTGACTGATGTCGCGAAGCAGATTTTTACTGGAAGATTGGGAAAAGGTTTTTGAGGTTGTAAAGATAAAGTTGTGGATAGTCGGGTGCCGGATGAAAATCTTAAGGGTGTTCTCCAAATAACTCGAAAACAACGGTTTTAGAATTACTGCATTTTTCTGATAAGTAATTATATATGGTGGTACACAAAAAAACCTTAAATATGTATTTGTTAAGTATCACATATATATGTGAAAGAAAAATATAAGCGAAAGGGAGCTATTTGGATGTATGTGCACGTTGATTTTATGTCTCTGTTTTTTTTTTTTTTTTTTATATATTTTCACTGATAATACTCACATACATAACCTAAAACCATCCTTCTCTTTCGTTGTTTTGTACGGTTACTGACCTTCCTCAACATCGTCTGTGGTACACTAACTATATATCCACATACATACTTATATATGGGCTTATATACGTATATACGTATACACGTTTATATAATTTCACCTGTCATTATTCTAAAAATCTATCATGAATCATTTAAAACATTAACAAAAATTATGTGTACATATTTGTACATACTTCATCTATATACTCTATGCAATGAGGAAGTGAATGAAATGCATGTGAAGAAATAGACATGCATTTCGAAAAAGCTAATAATCCCGGGACCTATAAGCATATTATTTGATTTATAAATACCATTTCTAAAATCAAATTAGCAATTCGAATAATAGAGCAAGACAGGGCTCTCAGACATGATTTTCTAAATGTGTGGAAAAAGGTAATGTTAGGATGTACTTTCAATATATGCACACCTGTTAGCTTGCGCCGATGGTTAATTTACAGGTACCAGGTGGTAACGGTGGGTAAAAACACAACTCCCTTTTCTTAAAATGTCAGGACTGATGCTTCAAAGCATATTGTAAAAATGAATAACCCGTACTGCCCAAACACTTTTTGTGTTTGATATTCAGGGAACGAAACCTTCTATCAGCAGACAGACCAATCGTAGGAGCCAGACATCCCTCCAGACGCATATTAAGTTGGATTGAAACATAATACCAAACTATCCTCTATTATGTAAAAATCTTTCAATTTTCGCGCCCAAATAACAAAAAAATAATAATTATCAAAATGTTTTGAAATTTGGTACGCATAATATTGAAGTGAATCGAATTCTGTTTTTTACATTAGAAATTTTTTTTTCAACAAAGTCTCCGTTTCCATAACAATATTGTGCATAGCTAATTTCAGAACATTTGGATAAGTATTTTTTGAGTTATTTGGGCGCGTACTACATTTTAGTCTAAATACGTTTTTATAATACAAAATATGCATTTAAGCATAGACAGCGAATTATAAATTTTATTTCAAACACACTTGTCATTAATTCTACAATTCTCGTATATTATTTTCGATAATCTAATAGTTATATACACAATGTATTTCTAGAAAGTGGTCAATCAGAGATGGTATTAGAGCTTAGTTGAAGCAATCATTTTATAATCTCCTTGCGATTAAAAGAAAACATAAATAAATTACGGAAATTATTCTAGACCTTAATATTTACTTCGAAAAGTCTGAAAAACACAAATATGAGTTTATTGTATTTTTTTAAATGCGTATTTCGACTACAAAGTAGACATCATCGGTATGAATTACCTTTTTGTAATGAATCTCTGAGTAGATGTTACTAAATATGCAGTCTTTTTCAAGCTAAAGTTATTTATTATAAAAAGCAAACATTTTTAAACCTTTTCTTTTACCTTTTAAGGTTTAAGAGCTAGATCATGAGTCCATTAAATCACTTTTTATGCCTAATATCCGTCATCAAAATATCAACTCGCTGTCTCTTTTCGTCTCTTTGAGTTATAATACAATATATGATAAGACCCAAATTAGATACCCAATATATTGATTATACGGAAAAATGTTTCAAGCGTTGTTTATATTAAAAAAATTTGTTGTATTTTTTAAATGTGGGTCACGTAGGTATAAATGTATACATGAAAACTTTTAGCCGTTATCCCATGTTACTCCTTTAGTCCTAGGTACCTTTCTATTGATCAAAGAATTTTTAAAAACGGTTCAGTAGTTTTGGATCCAGCTAGTTAGAAACAATCAAATGCTTTTTGTACTAGACATACATAATATGTCAGAGTATATAAATTTTAGTATACAGTTTGTAACGCTAGGAAATATTGACCGCACAAAAAAATTATGGTATGGTGTTCATAGAAACACCTATTTAGTCCATTTCCGGTTGTGCTACTGTCATCACAATGATTCAAAAACAAAAAGAGATAACGAGCTGAAATTTTCTGAACGTATTTTAAACATAATAACTGAGTTTAAGTTTGTGAATGAGCAAAGTCGATCCATTGGGTCCAATGGATCCTTGACCCAACTTTTAAACTATAAAAGATAGAAGAAAAATTCAAATACAAAAAATGTTTATTTCTTTGAAACAAACAACTTGTGTTTTTGTTTTTCGTAAAATGTTAGAATTCGCCACAATTTAAGATTAAAATTAGTTAATTATCGAATATTGGTACATACAATAGATATTATTATTACACAAGTATATGTAACTGTATAGACTGGATATTATTTAAGATTCATATCCTAGCATCTTTGCCGAGTATACTTCCTCTTACAGTCTTCGCTAAAGACTGACAAAAATATGAACTTATGAATTATTTATGCAAGATATTTTAATTAAATATATAAGCACTTAAATACTTGAATCTTGAAAAATAATAATAATTATCATAAAATAATAGAAACAGCACTTCAAGTACTATTATGGGCTTTAGAAAAAATTATCGATAATTTCAATAAAAATGAATGCTAATAACAACCACCTAATTAATGTTTAAATGATGAAAAAAATTTGTATGTAAGTACTTATACTAATTTGAAACTATAATTGTAAAAATTGCTATTATGAAAAAATATTAGTACTCATGATAATATATTTTTGACCTATAAATCGGGTCATGGTACAACTCAAATCGTTTTAGTTGTATGGCTGCAAAAAACTATAGTCACTAAATAAATAAATAAAAAACTTGTCCTAATCTTTTTAACTACAAAAGACGACCAATAAACAAACCGGTCCGCACATTCATCATTTATTTTTTTCAATATTCTTTTATATAATATTTATATCGTTCGTTGTTTATAGCAAAGAGAATCCGACCTGTTTTCTTTCGTTTCTAATTCTGAGAAACTTGTCGAGACTATTTATTGGTATACCAGCTCTGACATCTACATATTAAAATATATAAGTAGTTTGTTGTCGATAAGGCAGAAACTACATTAATTCATAAGGTAAATAAAGTAGTGAGTGATACTACTAATGTACATTTATCGTTGGCGGGATTTGTAAAAATTGTATGTAAATAAATGAAATATATATTATTTTAAGTATTCTACGATTTTGCTGGTGTGAAATAAATCTTTCTAATCTTTGATTATCTTAAATATTTACTTCGGCTTATAATTATTAAAAAAATTGTTAATATGATTTTTTTTTCAAATTGTTCTCAGTTAAATATAATTATTTTTTATTTACAGGATAAAATATGAACAATTTTTTGCGATACAGTATTTTTATTAAAAAGTATATAAAATTTACTAATCAGTTATTTGGGATAACAAATTTCAAACTTTTGTTAAAAAAATAACACAAAAATGAACCATTTTGGAAATTAATAGTGTTTACAGCATTTACAGCTTTTGGCGCACTCTAATACAAAGCCAGTTTACTATATGTTGTCTCCTTGAGTGTAATCGTTCAACAGTACAATTCAGTATCAGACAGTTTCTCAAAATGGCAGATATCAGTAAAGATGAGCTTCGTAAAGAAATTACCGGTAAGTGCTGTTTTTTCTATTATAATTTGTTGTAGAATTTCGAAATATGGAAAATTGATATTATTTTTACATTCTGTACAATTTTTCTATATAGTTTTTTCACGGTTAATAATGGAAATATGGCATTTTACTCTTGTAATTTGTGTCTATACATTGTCTTTTTCGTATACAAACAATGGCTAAATGACGCCATATACAGGTATAAAGTTAATGTTCGATGATATTTTTTAGAATATCTCTGTAAATACGTATGTAATTTAAAAATACTAAAGACAAATATTGTTCAAAATTTTTTTATCTATTTTTCTAGTTATTTATCTCCCTAATTTTTGTTGCTGTTTTCAATTTATTTTAATTTTTTTAATAAGTAATGAATGCCATGTTTATGAAGTAAATACTTATGTCACTACATATTGATATTTAATAATATGTTTTTCTTTGATATAAAGCATCGACATTAAAAAATTTATTATAAGAAAATCAAGTTAATTAATCATAGAAAAGTTTTTTTGTGGTGACTACTTCGAAATATTCTGATTTATGTATAAACTTTCATGTATTTTGTGATGGTCTTTAAGTATATTGTATGTAGCGTCCATTTTTGTTACCAAGCCAAGCCATGTTAATACGTATATCATGATTCCTTTTATCATTTATTTTCTCAATAAAAATCAAAATTTTTATGTTTTTCTAAATGAAACTTATTTTAATTTCTATCGTTTTGAACAAAGAAAATTTTTTTGAAAATATTTTTTATATTAATTTCTTAAATAATTTTTTCTTCTATGTAGCTATCCTTAAGGATGCGGACTTGACTGCAACATCATCAAAAAAAGTTCGTCAAGAACTTGAAGAAAAATTAGATTGCGATTTAATATCACGAAAAAAAGAAATTGATGACTTAGTTATGGAGTACGTTCATTCTAAGGATAAGAAAAATAAGAAAAAACCACAACAGGATAGTGAAGAAGAGGAGGAAGAAGATGAAGAAGAGGAAGAAGAAGAAGAAGAATCAGAGGAAGAGAAAAAACCAGCTAAGCGTGGTGCTACCGCTAGTAAAAAAACTCCCGCCAAAAAAGCAAAGAAAGCATCTTCTGAAGATTCTGCCAGTGAAGGTTCTGAAGCTGAATCTGATGAAGAATATTCCCCTAAAAAAGCCAAGCCACCAAAGGGCCGTAAACTTCCTCCCAAAAAGAAGAAGGGATCAGATAGTGATTCTGATGAAGATTGGGGAAAATCAGCTAAAAAGAGTGGCGGTAGCGCTAAAAAAGTAAGTTCAAATTGAATTTATTATATTTCTAGTCCCGTTGTAAATATTTATTTTATTTTATCATTTAGGCTGGCGGTGCCAAACGCGGAGGTGGTGGTGGATACACGAAAGCTCACAATCTATCACCTGAACTTGCTGCATTAATGGGACAAGATGTATTGCCCCGTCATGAAGTAGTTAAGAAAATTTGGCAAATAATCAAAGAACGTGATTTATATGATCCCAAAAACAAACAATTTGCCATTTGCGATGATGATTTATTCAAAGTTATGGGTGTCAAACGGTTCCGAACATTCGGAATGATGAAATATTTAAAAACCCATTTCGTTGATTAAATTTTTCATTTCTTTGTAAAAAGTTTTCATTACTTTTTACTAATTACAAAATTTCACTATTTTATCAGAAAATAACTCATTCAATTTGTATTTTATAAGTCTAATTTAAAAAAAAAAAAAATTATGAAAAAATTTACATTTAATCATTATTTGTCGTAGTAATTTCAACGTATTTGGTATAGTAGTGATATATAGTAAATTATCCCGTTTTCAAAAAGAAAATATTGACCTTGTTCATCTTACTCATAAAATTTTTAATCTAAGTTTAACAAAATCAAATTTTCATTTAGTTTGTAAGTTAAATGTTTATTTTCAATTATAAAAGAAATAACTTATCAGTGACGTTTTCATTTTAAACAATCTCTTTATTTGTACCGAAAAAAAAATTAATAAAAATTATAAAAATGCGTTCGTTTTTCGATTGTACTATATATAATTCCAAAAGTATTTCTATTTCTTGCTAGGTAAAACTTTCATTGTGTAATTCATTATGGGTGTGTGCGTGTTGTGTTTTCGTATGAAAATGCGAAATATTTTTCAAAAATGTTAGAAAATAAATGAAGAAAAACACAATAAAGTAATGATTTTCTCTCAAATTTTCAAAAAAAAAGAAGTAGAATTTATTATGACTGTTTATATATAAATTTTTAATTGTTCGTAGAGTAATTTTAAAAGCAATCTCTTGAAGTACTCACTACTGTACATAATGTTCAGTGTAAAAATATACGTTTTTTTAAATAAACTTTGATTTTGTATACCCTTTTCGTTAATATTCATGCAAGGTTGATTGGATCAACAGGATTTAATGGTTTATTATAATGTCAGATTAAAGTAAGAAGATGATACAACGGTAAATTTTCGTCTATTTGACAAAATTTTGTTCCGAAAATGAGGTTTAAGTATTTTGGGATTCAATAATTGCGCTGTTTTGAATTTTATCCGAAAGTTTTTATACATCCAATGTTTCTGATATATAGCATTCGTTTTTAACTATTGCCACAAACAACTAAAATATATGTATTATAATTTGTGTTAATGAGCTGAATTTTGAAAGAGACGATTTGATAATCGATTATTATTTCGTCATTCATAAGATGCATTTGATAGCGTTTACATCTATTTGTATTGATGATAAGCTAATTAAATTTCTCAATTAGAACAGCCATTAAAACTTGATTGGATTTTCTAAGAGCAAAACGTAAAACTCTAAATTTCTTACCCTGAAATTTCACAATAAGAATCTCTTCTTTGAATATTGTTACAATTATCTATCTAGATAATAATTGTCTCTTGCTTTGTTCTTGTTTAGATATCATTCCAATTAATTAACCCAATTTAATTTTGATAAATTTTATTTACATTAATACATATTCTATTTACATGCTATTATGTATGCGAGTTAACACTTTTAATAATTTAATAGTGGGGATACTCAATATGCAATTATACAAATTTGAATATTCTATATCGAAGAGTTATGAAAAACATTTTGTATATTAAGGGATCATGTTTTATTAATTTTTTTCTATTTAAAGAAAGCTAGTTTGTTAAGTGCATTGACAGTTTATCTTTGTTCAATTTATCACCATTACTTTTCGCTAAATTTGCTTCAAAATTCATTTGTTAGGATTTTAAAAAATATGTCTATTGACTAGAAACTATACTTATAAAGAAAATTCAAATACGTGTTTCAGTACACATCAGTTTTCAAGGTAAAATAGAGGGATTGATATTTTGTTTGGTAAAATTTTTTTTTTTAATATTGTATAATTAAACTTGCACCGATTAATCAGTAAAGCCGACTATCCGTCCACTTTCGAAGTTGACGACTTTTCGGTAAAGAGCACCGACTATATGGCTTCTAACTACCCGAATAATCGGCTGATCACTTAGTTGCCTAAAGAATAATTCTATAAAATATATTATGGTTATTTATCTCGAAAATAGGTTATATTATTATTTTATAGATTTGATTATAATAATTAATCCAGTGCTGCCAGCTCGGCCAACTTATTTTATACCAGTGAATCCGTAAAATTATACAAGATCAAATTTTATGATACAAAACTGCTACTTTATTGTAACTTTAGCGAATTTGCGGATGCAATCACTGTGTTATTTTTGAAAAATTTCTTTAAATTTGATTTCATATTTATGTATCGAATTATACGAGACAAACAGGATACATATATTATACAAGTTTTGTATCCAATTAATTATACGATATGGCAGCCCTGAATTAATCTTACATGCCACACTTGAGAGATTTGAGTCAAATTATTTCTATATGGCTGTAATTTTTTTAAGTGATAAACGTTGTGGCAGGAATCAGCCCTGTACGTCATCAGCTTTTATATATTTGAAAGGTGTGAGAACGTCCAAAGGTTTCCAAATACACATGTGTACATTTTTCATACATTTGATATACATGTAAATTATGTGTGTGGATAAGTCATAGAAATCATATATAATATTACGTATGAGTAAAAAATTTTAGACGTTCTGGTTTCGTTATTTTTCCCCTGCACCCGATATCCGCTACTGGTTGCGCATAGGTAGTGTGAAAAATCTTGATATTTATTATTTATAACAATCTACGTAAGAAAAATCAAATAAACAAGTGGAGTGAAACTAAAAAATGTCAAATTTTGTCATTTGTTTTGTAATTTTTAATCTATTTTTATGTTTTAAAAGTGAATCCATTGGACCGAATTTTGCTCATTCAAGAATTTAAACTCACTTAATTTAGCTCCAGAATACTTCACCAAATTTTTAACTCGCTATCTCCTTTCGTATTAATCTTGATGACAGATAGACAGATAAACGCAATAGGACTAATTATGTGATAGTATGAACATCTCAACCAAAATTTCGTTTGTGTAGTCTGTAGGTATACAAAAAGTAAAAACTATATTCAATTTTTGGAAAATTTATTTTATTGAATGAATCAATGACATACATATATTGATTCATTTCAAATTTTAATCATGTTAGTAATAAATTTAAATTAACTTTCATTCATCTATTGGTCGTGTTAATTCAATAACATGTTGATCATTAGTTTTTCTTCCTCGTAATCCAAATATATAATTTTGTAATGTTGGTACATTTGTATACGCATCTTGCACTGATTGAGTTGATTGATCCTTTGGGACATTCGCTTGAACAGACATTGGAGCGCGATAATTTGATTTATGTGTTTGAACGGATTTCGTAAGGCTATTTTTCAAATTTGACTGTAAAAAAAAATTTTTTTATTCATTTTGACTGTTCTTTAGTACTTGTACGATAGTAATGTTCGCGAAATTTTTAAAATTTTGAAAAACCATATTAAATGCATAATCAACACACATAGAAATTCGAAGACGGTTTACCATCCCAAATACATGTATAAGCATTTTATGTATTGTGCGTTAAAAATAACCCAAGGAATAGAAACGAACGTCAGTATTAACGGACATAAAACGAGTTTTATTCACGAAACCAAATTCGAAATTGATTTAAATAAAAACTTATTTATTCTCACTAAATTAATGGGAACAAAATAAAGTATAATATACCAAGGACAAAATATAAGTCAACGTTCATAATAGATTCGATTCGAAGATCGTAATAAAATGTTAAATAACGATTCATATAAGAAATTTTTGCTAGCTTACAAATAATATAGCTTGACGCTTCAAATCCCAGACATTCCATTTGTAATCGGAAACAATTGCACCTTCTGGATATGGATGTGTTTCCGTTTGGATTCCGGCACCATATTTTATTATAACAGGAATTTGTTTAACATAAATTCTAAACATTAAAAACATTCCTCTTTGTAGTTAAATTTTTCAAAATCATTACCAAAACTTACTTTCCAACAGTCCGTAACGACCATAGTTGATCATACAATTGTAGCAAAAATATTAATTCTAAATTCTTTCTAGCTAATTCTAAGCATTTTTCATAAATTCTAAAATATCACACCAAAAATTCATGTTTGAAAAAGCCTAAATTAACTGGTAAGATAAAGTCGGAACAAACAGACCAGTTACTTGTTGGGCGAAAGGGGGTTCCATCCGGATTTGAATGTATTTTTGCCTCCTGAGAATGAAACTCGCTTATGAGAAAATAATCGTACTGAGTATAGAGCTATATCTAAAGAGATTCATCGCTTATGAGATCATGGCTCAAATAGGGAATGTGTGGTCAGCATTTCGCTCTGCAACCTGGTTTTTCCCAACATACCCCAATCAGATACCCATATTTTGGGTTTAGGTGAATTCACGGAGTGCATTTTCAATAGCTTTAAAATTATCAACATACTAGTCCTTGAAAAAAATTCAACCAGCACCGAGAATCAAACCCGGGTCCATTGACATGAGAGCTAATCGTGTAATCGCTGAGCCACGTTGCTCTTTCCATTATGTATACTGAATTTAAAAACCAATGAACCGATTTTGACGTCGAACCAATTTCATTCGACACATAACTTAAAACACATTAAGTTTTCTGCAAAATCAAGTCTGCCATTCTTTGTACTGAAAAAAGGCAAACTAGTAAAATGTCTTTCAAATCATAAATTGTAATATTTATAATTTTTTCTACTGGAAACTTATTCTTGTGTAGAATAAAGTCTTTTGCTCGATCCTGGTTTTTCTCTAATCTTTATCTCAGAGTAATGAATGACAAACTAAAGAAAAATGTAAAGATTTTCTACAAATCTGTTGGTTTGAGAAAATATTCACTTAAACTAAAAACTTTTTTGTCAGGATTTTCGAGTCGATCCTCGAATTTTGGATTTAGAAACCAAAAATACAAAAAATCTTGGTCATACTTAGGACTCGACATCGACCATGAAAGCCCCTGCAACAAAAGGGGTATTGTTTTATTTTCAATGGCTTGGGAAAACATTATTCTTAAGAACGTGAATTGACTTGTGGTATGTTTTACCGACTCTATCTTAAAAATTACCGAAGTCATACATGTCGGGATGATGTTGAAATATGATTGATCTTTCAATGGAACTGCATGCAAAATACATATTTTTCCATACAATTATTCCATTATTTGGATTTCCTGGAAACAATCCGCCTTTTAATTCCACTAACTGTACTGGACAAAATCCTAAAAACTGTGAATATAAAATATTAATTTTGGTTAAGAAAAATCTACCCTACTTTAGAAATAAATTTTAGCATTTTTCTCAACGATATGGTCCAGAAACTTAGCTTAGTGAATTTTTCTGTCTTTTACATTTGATTAAAATACTTTTACCTGAATGGGTAGTTTTTGAAAATTATCAAGATTTGTTGGCATAATTATTTCACATGAATCATTCAGTTTAGGTATTCGTAACATATTATCTGTTGGAACAAGGCGTTGTGCGTCTGTAATAATTTTACGACCTTGTAAAATTTGTTGACCAATAGCGTCATCATACTTTGCACCTCTAGTCAATGAATGTAATTTTTCTGTTATAGTCTTAATATTATGCAATATGATTACTTCATCTTGAAGCAAAAACCACATTTCCGCTATTTTCATAAATATTGGCTATAAAAAATTTTTGATAAATAACTTCGTACTCTTACAATACTAATTCTTATTTTTAAACGCTTTTCTCAGCTATACATTTTAAAGCACTTTATACTGGCATATAAATGCATTATTTATCATACTTACAAATACTTCTGATGTGGGAATTGCTGTACGAAATTTGACAATTGCATGTAATTTTTCTAACTTCTTTTGTAGATTATTTATCAATTGTATGGCATGCTGCTGAACTTCTTCAGCTTCCGATTTCAGCCGTCTATAGTTAAAGAACAAGTATTTGTCTATATTGTGTTTGGTACAAATAAGAAATAAAAATATTCGAATCAATTCAGTTTGCGAAATAATAATTAGAACAAAATTTATGAAACTGCAAATCATTTGTGCATCTTTTGATATATGAAAAACATTGGTTAAAATATTCCTATATTGTTGGCAATATTAGCAAGTATTTTGTTTTGAACTACTCCTGATTTGTTTTATTTGACATATTAGGGCTATGACATATTAAAATTATCGCCCAGTATGGAAATTTAAATTCAATTATTGCTGAAGTATTTTTTCTTTATTCACTCTTTTGACTTATTTAAAAGTAGAACATGTGTGTTACCTGATGTAGACTTCATACTGTCGATACACAACAAGGCATCTTTTAACGAGCTCAATATAATTGTTTGTAAAACCAGCAGATGAAACTTCATTTCCATCAGAATCTTGAATTATTGTTTTCATAATGTTTCTATGCCCACTCTCTGAAATTAATAATTATTCAAATCATGTGTACTTGTACTATAAACAAAAGATCTATTATTCTGTTGATAATTAAATTCTTAACGTTCGAACTTAATGCTTTCAGAATAGATAGTAGGAAAACAAACGCTGTTAACATTGTATATGGGTATAAGCCACTAAGCTCAAAACCATTCGTCACAAATACCACTCCATAAAAAACCACTCCACTATTAAGCACAACTGTTTAAAACATTCATGCCTGTTTGTGTCGATCTATTATTGATTCTAATTATTAGCTGTAAGTCGGTAGGTCAGTTCGTTTTTTATATGCAGTTCTAGGTTTACGCTGTTCTATTTATGTTGTTCATTATAGACTATTCGGCACGAGTTCCATAAACTTTCCTGTTGTAAAACGTGGGACATTCGCTTGACTTAAAATGTACTTTCCCGTATTAAAATCTTCGATGAAAAACTCTGGTGATTTTTGGGATCGAATTAATATAGGTTTGCTTATTTTTAGGACATATGTCTAACTTGTGATTAAACTACCCAAGTGTTATTTGAGGTCGAGCGAATACGGGTACACGGGTTTTTGATCCTTATGTTCAACCTGTGATTAAACTACTCAAATGGTATATGGGGTCGATTTAAGACTATCTGATTTCATTATTCAAATATCAAGTTGTTTTTAGGACGAGTGGTTTTTGCACTGAATAGTTTTGGATCGAGTTGTTTTGGGCCGAATTCGTTAATGTTCGAGTGGAATTATCCGAATTCCATTGTATATATTTATATCATAAATACACAATGGTAAAATATATTTCTTATCTTTTTCGTTAGGTTATTGTTATTAATTTTGAATTACACACTATTTTGAAAAAGGAAAAAAATGTAATAAATAATATAGGCATTGTGGCCGAGCCGAGGGAAAAAAGTTTACGAAAAATTTTAATTTAAATTTAGAAATTCTGTTTTTGATTTTTCCTCAATATATATATAAAAGCAAGTTAGCAAGTTTTTTTTCTTACCTCCAATATGAATATCACTATCAGCATCAGCATCTGCGTAGTCTAATATTGTCGTCAAAAAAAATACATGTTCCATAATATTTTTCAATTTTATACTTAAAACATCCATCACGTATTCAATTGATTCGGTCAAATTTTTTGGTACTATAAAAATGAGTACACATAAAAATGACAATGTTTCAATATGGGTAACTCCAACAACACGATTTTATCTAATACATTTAGCCAAAAACTGCGTATAACAAACAATTTATCCTATTGGTGAATATACTTAACTATTTAACCCGGGTTGCTCTCAAAATGATGGATTTTTCATCACATTGTGAGTGGAGAATGATCGGTAAAATATTGAAAGTCGTTTATTTAAAACTCTTCCAATCAAATGTAGCTTTATCAAGAGACTTGATAAAATAATTACCGCAAAATTACCCAGAATTACAATTTTTGTAGTGCGTTATGATACGAACACAAATGTTTTTGTTTTATTTTTTGCTATTAATTGTCGGATATTAAAAACTTTGATATATTTAATACATAAACGCCTATATATTTTTTAAATCCAAATAATAGAATTACAATAGTTATGATTAAAGATTGAATGAAAAAATTTTATTTGAAACTCCAAAAAAATATCCTGGGAAAAATTCATCTGAGCGTAAACGTACAGTGCGTTACAATTCATTTTATATATAATTCTGCTTGGTTCATGCTAAATGGGATTCATGTTGTAAGAGCATAATTGCCTTTAAAAGTAAATAAATACCATCATCAATTTCTTCCCCACCAGTTCCACAATCACGGTTAAACAATCGTATTCCAGCCACTATATATGTTAACTCTTCTAAATTTTTCATTTTATCTTTCATTGACAATTTTGCAAAGTAGCGTAGCTCAGATTTTGGAAATACTGAATGTAATGCTAGAAACACTTCTTTTTGTACCTAGATTTAAGAAAACCTTATTTTCAACAACTTTCGTAGAGATTGAAAACTATTTCAAGTGAGAAATAATAAGTCTAGCTGATACTAGAAAAAATTGATATAAATAATATTGATGCTAAGTAATAACGTTGATTATTACTTTTCGAAATGTGTATATTTAATTATGTATTAAATCACTCCAGAACTACAAATGCATACAACATTATTCGAAATGAAAACGACCTGTCTTCAAGCAGATGAATCTTTCAATAAACAGAACGAAAAATTATATGCTAGAGCATTAAGATCATGTCATATGGTGAAGATCGGGAAGTTTGATGGCCTTATCGATTTTTTTTAAGAAAACAGTCAATAATTTTCTAACGTATTCGTTAGCTAACAGTCTATATCTCAAACCTTTGTATTACAAACTATGATCCCGATGAGAGAAAATGGCGTTTTACATTTAACACCTAAATATTGCAGGTTCTAAGAAGCGAGCCTTCATCCGTAGAGTGTCAAAATAATGAGGTATTATGTTACTATGTTGATGGTTTATTGAAGCGTCACAGATGATACTGAATTGCCATCTATGATTTTTAAGTATTGAGCGGCCAAGTAAATAAATGAATACAGTTTGGAAATTTTAATCACTCAATAGTTTTAACCAGACATAAGTAGAAACTTCTATAAGATTAACTTGTTGTTCATGATATAATCTTTATAATTATGATTCTAAACATATAATTATAATTGAAATTAACTACTATAAACTCACATCATGCCATTTAATAATCGGCCTCATAGCAGTACATGAAGTCAAATCCATACAAAACGCAGGCTCTCAAGTTATTTAAGGAAGTACGAGCGCCAGGCGGTGTGGGGATAGGTATCGACTCTAGCGCGGTAAGGGGAACGCAGTAACCATATGATTTTTTTCAATATATAGATATACATTTAACATTGGCTAGTGGCGGCATTTATTTTTCTTTTAATTAATACACTTTAATTAGTCGGGCAAGTGTAAATGTTTTTGAATTAAATTTATCACTAATATATTTACTTTCATCCATAAGTTTTTTAAAAATATTCACCGACAGTTTTACGAGAAAAATACAGAAATGTATCAATGTTTGAAGGTTACCCCATAAGACCAATGTTAAATTGCTCAACTTTAAAGTTAATTATTTATTTAAATGATCGGGCAATCTCCTTCAAATTTTTGGAATTTGTTTAGACATATTTAAACTTTGTATTAAAAAAAAATCAAGCCTTTTATCAAAAGTTGCCTTGGTGCTCGTACTTCCTTAAAATTACGAAATACATGATTTTATAGTGATTTTATAGTCTTTATCATCAGATAATTAATATTTTTTATCTTAGTAAAACTTTCATTGTAAACTGAATTAACTATAAAATAAACCATAGAAATCGTATATTTTATAATTTTAAATCAAAATTATAAAATATACGATCAAATTTCTGATCAGTGCGTTTTCTTTGGATTTAACTATACATGTCAAGCGTTAAATAAGATTTATTAACATAAATAAATCCTTATAATATCGGAAAAACGACCTGTGCGTGGAAACGTTTTTTGACGCAGTTTATCTTACCGCTATATTCATAGGATTTCCAAGTCCCGCTTTTAATGTAATATAACATATAATTTTATTGTACAAATTTGTAAGTTTTACTTCATTATTTTCATAAACTGTAAATTTTATGTCTTCCACGAGCGGTCCCAAATGTTGTTCATTTTTTTCACGAGTTTGACGTATAATTATTTTGCGTTCATTAAATGTTTTGTTAAAATATAACTGAATTTTTAAACATATTATTGGTAAAGATTTTGTATTACTTAATTTTTCTCCACAATGTTGAACAAAACGTGTTACTTCAGTACGTGACATACTATGTTCAGCTGATAAGCCCCATTTTGGATCTAATGATGCTAATTTTACCTAAAATGTACATATATATCAAAATATTTTTATAATGCTAACGATGTTTTAGTATTAAACAGAGTGACCATATTGTACGTATAAAATTTAAAAAACCTCTGGCGGTCATCTTGGATCGATTTTCATCAAACATAGACCACCTTTCAAATAAAAAAAAAGGAAATCAAAATCGGTTCATCCGTTTGGGAGTTACGATGCCACAGACTGACACACATACACGTTAAACTTGTAACACGCCATTGTTTTTGCGCCAGGGCTTAACAATAGAATGCGTTAGATGGTAAATCACTTATGGAAAAAAGTTCTCTATTTGTATAATTTTACCATTCTTAATTAATATTTCATTGCTTTTACATTTTCCTTTTTCAGCTAAACATTCTTAGATCTTTCGGTTGGGGTTAAAATGCTTTAATCCTTTAAGATGGGATATTATTTCATCAAACGGCCTTTACGTTCGTCATGTGTTGCAGACAAAATTTGCATAGTTACATGTAATCTCTCCTTTATTATTGATACGTATTACTTTTTGTTGTTAATCTATATAATTTCAAATATTTAGAGATCTTTGAATTGTCACTTCAATCTTACTTCTCATATCCGACTCGAAAGAACAAAAATCTAATCTATTATATAACACAAGTCTAAACCTTAAATTCCCATACAGGAACTTTTATTCTATTAAATTTGTTTGTCTTTTAAAATTAGGTAATAATAAACTTACAAAATATGTAACAAAATTTTCCGACAAATGAACATGAACATCTTTGGCTCCATATTCACGAATTATTTCAAGTATAATATTTTTTGTTACATTATCAACTTCATTAATTTTTGTAAAAAAATCGTCCACTTCTTTTGTATCATCTTCATTAATTGTTAAAGAAATTTGTGTGGATGCAGTAGACATTTTCTATTGTATAATCGATAAAATAAGTAAAAAGTCTTCATATATAAATATTAAAAATCATATGTTCTGTTTAGTCCTATTATTCACATAATATTTTATACAAAAACCCTGCTTCAGTTTACTTCCAAACGTTACTATGGTAATCAACAATCAAGTTTTATGGGCTTTGGAAAATAATCTATGATATTTATAAGACTCAACCTTTACCACTTGTTTACAGTATGAAAAATATTTCCAATTGTTCTATCTGTTTACCGAGTGAAAGTTATTTTCTATCAAATGCTATAACAAAAGAAAAATATAGCGGGGTACTAATATTGACTAAAAAAATATGCTCATGGGCTATGTTTAATCTTTGTTAGTTGAAGGGTTTCATTGTTTGATCGCAATTCTTGATGAATATCAAAACGAAGATATTTCCATTGAGAATTGGGTGGTATACAGTTACTTGCGAAAATTTTGATAATGAAAAACTGTTGCGCATTAGATACACCATTTATATGACAGAACATGGTACATATATAACCGATTCTTCGCTCATATCCAGTCACTCCAATTTTTCCAATTTCGAAGTTTCGAAACCGTTAAACGTGAACAATTTTTCGCATAAATCTTATAACACCGCGTTCGTAATATAACTATGTTTATTTTGGTATTTTTTATTTTTATCAAATTGCTTGAAAAAATACACTATAGCTTAAGGCACCTATACTTTTCTTTAGTTATAGGCGTTTAATAAAAAATAATTTTCATCCACTAAACAGATACATTAAGGATGCCTCTAATTAATATCCTGTACTATAACGGATTATCCAACTAATTGATTCTAAAAATAATCTCGATTTAATGTAAATTATCGGCAGACAATATTTTCTAAAGTGTATAACTTATGCGTAATTACGTTATTATTTACAAAATTGTTGTATACTTTTTAATCTTTTATATTTTCCTTCACTTGAATACTTCGAAAATTTTAAAACCCACAACATTTTTCTAATGAGAAAATGATCTATGTATTATATATAGTTATTTTGTAATACTGCAAATATGTCCAAACAGGTTGCATACAATAAGTTACTAAAAATATGCGATCCTCTTCAAATTGCCTCCAACAAGTT
>JAEMTY010000221.1:0-25000 GCA_020423425.1 Chrysopa pallens
TAAAAAATCAGTTTTTTAGAAATATACTTGTGTTTATTGTGTTTAACATTTCTTTTGCTTCTTACCCTTTAATACTTCGATCAGGGGCCTAAAAGGGCAATAAAAACTGATTGTGCTTCTTCACGAAAGTTCAATACAATTTTATATTACCTAACTTTAAAGCAAAATAACGAAACAACAGAAATATTAAGACAGGAAATAGACTCATTAGCATGACTATAAAATTTTACCACAGAAGTTTCAAGTGAAAATTAAAGTACGTATATGTTAAAATGTTTGAAGTGCCTTATTTGAAAAGTTCAGTAGAAAATTTCAGTGAATCTTTAAGAATTATATGACTTTTCTTTATAAAACATGATATAAGATGTAAAATTCGTCTTCACTTAACTTATTTTTAAAATATTGTTAATTTACATTTATTTTTGTATTTTTTACAATATACTTCTATATATTCTATTATAATGTGTAATATACCTATCAGAACTTTGTAGATTGCCTGAAGAAGCTGGAAGTAAATTATCAAAACGTTGTAAATGTAAGAAAAATCAGCATCCGATTATCCAATCTCCTGTTGCACTGCCAAGTTCCAAGTTATTATCTGCAGATATTTTATCTGGAAAATATTTGTATTTTATCCGAAAAATATGGAAAATCGGAATAGAAATATACGATGCACACGAAGTCCGCTTTCTAATAGATGTTTTATTATATTATTGGAATGTAAAAAAATTTTTGCACGTTATTTCAAATTTCAACGTAAAGCTTAACATGTTCAAAGTACCACATATGTTGTTATTTAATTAAATATGTTCGAATTTCAAATTTAATTAAATTTGTTATAATTTATATTTTCACTGATATACCGATCTTTCGATTTCGAGAAATTATGTATAAAAAAGTATAAAATCTAACATTTAAAAAAAATCACGAAAAAAGCCTTAAAATTTTTATTAAATTATATAGTAAGAAAGACATAAAAAATAATTTACAAAATTTAAATCAATTGGTTAAGCTAGACAAATATATACATATTTATTTAAAAGTATTCCTATAACAAGGTTAAGTTTCGTGGCCATTATTCACAGACTATTATGAGCCGATTTTTTCCTTAAAAAATTGTGATCTTGCTAATAGTCTTACACCTCCGTTTTTAACATTTTTTGTATCAAATAATTGATAAATAAAAACAGGCGTTGACTGCCTTCGAGCTTCAAGAAATAGAAGTCTTTATATAAACTGATTATAAAAATAAAATATGATATAGTAAGAAAATTAGAATTTGAATTGTAAAATTTAAAAACCTAAAATATAAGAAATAGAAGTCTTTATATAAACTGATTATCAAAATAAAATATGATATAGTAAGAAAATTACAATTTGAATTGTAAAATTTAAAAACCTAAAATATAATATAAAAATTCATAAATTTGCGTGTTTTGGAAAATTAATGTTTGAAGTTTTCATTATTTAAAAATATTTTATGATGTTATTATATACACCTATACATCAACTGACTGTAATTATAATGATACAGTGACTGACTGCCTATTGACTGAGTTTTTACCGAAAATATTAATTTCCATGAAAATATTGAAAAATTTTTGTTTATATATTTTCATACATTAAATTTTCATATCAAAATATTAACAAACAAAAACCAAGGTAAAAAAAAAATTTAGACATTAAAAAATATTGCAAAATTTTTTTATTATTATTTGTGTGTTATTGCAATTTGTTTTTGTGTATGTATACATATTTAATATTAAAAATATCAAAGCTCATAGTTCGTTATCATCCGACACAAAAACCTTTGAAAAATACCATGCCGCTTTTGACTCTATATACACCATTCCATATTAGGTGTACATGTTCGACCCATACCCATTTAATAGTAGAGTAGTCCATCACATACGTATATGGTCAAAGTGAATACCAACATGTATGGATGTGGACACCATTCATGTATGGTTTCCGGTTACCTATTCAATATTATAGTTCTAAATATCAAGGATGTTTGTGGATTAACTACTTATGTTTGTTACGAAATTAATACATATTATATTGTCATTAAAGGATAACTTACTTTTCAACAATGATGTAGTTAATACAATTTTTATTGAACACCAAATAGTAATTATAATAGATACATTCGTTAATTATATGATCATTGATCATTTATTTAAGTACCATGCAGATAAGAATAAAAATGATCGTTCACTGATTGCGGCTTCTACTTATACAGTCTGTATTAAATACGTAAAACTCAATTATATATGGTGCTGTCCCAGAAACATTTATTAATTTGTCCAATCGAGTCATCTTGAATTTTTGTGTAAGTTATGTTGGTAGGTAAAGAAATATTAGTATTTCTAGGAAAACATTTTTATTTGAACTAAATTCAAAACTATCTGCCCAGTATCAAATTAGCATTCACTACAATATTACATATTACAAAATTTGAATTTAGTACATTTTTAGAGTATTTGTAGAGATGCTGTTTAAATAATAATAATAACAATATTCTGGGAATCATACATAATGTTTGGGGAGTCCAAGCGGGGATTTACTCGAGCCCTTCGAATTATGATATAGAAGTTTGATTACGTATTAAAACGTGTACATTTTACTAATCTGACGATTTGAGCCGGACACAAGAGAATAGGAGGATCATAAATTTCCAAAATAGACGCACAACTTCGTCACACTAAAATCGCCAATCTCTTCTACAGTTTATAGAAATTTTGAAGGGTTAGAAATCGGCAAGAAGGATTATAATGACTGCAAAGTTTTGGAAAACTTTTATTAAATTTTACGACTAAAGCTGAATTGAAAGATGGCTTTCGTTTCTTTTTGGCCTTCCATTTTCAAATTTCTAATCACAAAATAAATTATATATTTTCAAAACAAAATTTAACTGATTTATTTATATAATTGAATTTAAGTATTTAAATATATATTGAATAACATAAGATGCAAATAACCACAAAAAATGTAAAGATATAAAAGCAAGGCTTAAAATGAATTATTTTAAAAATAATTTTCTTGAAGTAATTTCTACAACAACCCTACGATGACCTTTTGAGACCCCTTTGTAAAACAACTATAGTAGTATTATTTGTGAAAAGATGATATCAATCGTATTTAAGTTAATATTCGATTCAAACAGAAAAACCTTGACTACATTTTTCCCAGAATTGATATTTTAGAATTAAAAATCGTATGATTTGAGCTGTATTATTCAAAATATACCAGGTGCAGTTTTCAAAAAAGTTTATAAAAATAAAATATGGTTATGCCATATGTCAAATTTGAATAATCTAGGCGAGAATTACGAAACTGTTCCTTGAGGGATGTTTTAATAGTTTCAATACGGCGATCATTGTTTTAATTTAAGTTTATGCGCAGATTAAGGTTTTCTGTGTTACCTTTTTTGGGTATATTGCTGTTTAAACGTTACATACGAAAAACACGGCAGAATAATCGTAATAAGGAAAATAGTAAATAATTTAAAATTTTTTAATTAAACAAAAAAAAAAATAATAATAATAATAATAATTTTCTTTTCCAATAATTGGTTTATGACATAATTTCTAATATGTTTCAATTTTATATTCCAAAAACTCCTTGTTTATATTACAAGATTTCAACAAATGGCTTTTTATTGCTATGCAGTAGATTATACATTTTTATATTTTTACTTTAAGACTTCACTAACAGATTCAAAAGTTGTAGCAGTAGTAAATCCCTTGGTTAAAAACCCAACATGTTATTTGAAGAAGATTTACCATCGCATGCAACACGTAAATATGAATGAATAATTATTCAATTTCAATTTAAATAACTCATTCAAAGGATAAATTATTTTACGATTTTTCCAAAATATTAATATCCTGTGTAATAAACGTTTTTAATAACATACAATAGAGTGAATGTATAGGTATCATAATTCGGGAGCTGCAGTATTGTATACAGCCTTAAATAACCTGAACCAAAATAATTTGATTCTATATACTTTTATGGCTAAATTGGCTGAATGGGAATATATTATATTTGAAATAATAGTAAGAAATAAACTACAGGATGGAAAGGTTTTATCGTACATCTTGCACAAGACGAAATAGACCCTGCCTTTCAGTCATTTTAATCCATAAAATTTTCTTAAATAGCAATGGTCTAGTATTTTGTGCAATTTGGTTATTATCAATTTCTTGATATCAGCCTTATGCCAGGTTGTTATTATTAGACCGACAGGTGGATCTTTATTTATCTATAGCATAAAAAAAGTCATTTTATAGCCAATTTTTTGTTCTATAAGCTCATTCATGTTTCATGTTTCTCAAACCTTAACTATAGATAGGGCTCTTAACTATAGAAAGTTGGTGCTAATTTTATACTAAGGCCAAGTGCGACAGGCCATATTTCGGATAATTATTGAGCTACGGAAATAAAAACACACAATATTTGCCAATAAAAGTATTTGTTTTTGTATACTAACAATTTATTTATATATATAAATAAGCCATTTTCTCAGTTATTTAAAAAAAAGGAAATTTTTTATATAATGTCTAAAAATGTCGTCACTTGTTCAACCTCAAACATTTTTTTAAATTCAAAATCTACATTTAAAAGCTGTAAAATTTTTGACTTGAATACGGTAGTAATGAGAAGAGAACCCAGAAAACATTACATTGTGTTTTTAGCATTCATGTAAAAATTCAAATGCAGTTGTGACATATTTTTTTTTTTAATTTAACCCTTTATTCGTATTGAATTTGATTCAAGTACTGAATCAGAATCAATAAACTTAGGTAATTGTTTTAGAGTAGAAATGAATAAAATTCTAAATATTTTGAAGTAGAAATTTTGCAAAGTAGTTAAAAGGGAAAAATATAGAAACTGGAAAATATCAAGCAGGAACATTTTTCTTATCCTAGCTCATCTATTAATCAATACATCGACAAAATATAATAATATTGATGTATTATAGTTGTATAATACATGTTAAAATATTTGATTATTGCAAATAATAACTGCAAAAAAAAAAAAAAATAACTAAAATACAAAATAAACAAATAAACATATAAACTACATTGACTCTGTAATAATAATAACAACAACACATCAACAGTAAATTTGTAAATGGTGTAATGAAATTGAGTTTATTTATTATCAATAAATAAATAATAATAATAATACATTACGTATGAAATAAACGGCAAATGTATACTGCCGGAATCAAAAAGGGTCGGTCCGTTGGTCCGTCAGTCGGTTGGTTGGTTGGTTGGTTTAAACTGATGCAAGTTATATATGTTGGTTATATTATATCTATAATACAAACTGATATACTATTACTTTACTCATATCCTGTGTGAATATATATATATATATATATATGGTGTTATATGTTATGTAGACCATTCAATGCTATTCCTCCTACCTACATATATACAGTGTCTATCTTTATGCATATATCTATGTTGTTATTATCCATAAGTAAAAAATACCTGTCATTTCAAAAAACTTGTCATTTATGTTTATATTAAAAAACCTCTGTATGCCATACGTTTTTTGATACATTTTTACTCGGTTTATTTAACTTACACGAGTGTGTTTGAAGACAAAAATTTAAAAGTACTTTAAATGGGTAAAACATAAAGGTTTCACTAACGGCATACCAAGTATGGATCACCTTACAGTTTCAGAACTTTATCAAATTCTATCAAAATCAAAATAATTTTAAATTTAAATAATTTGTAAACAATCGGAAACTATTAATTTAAAAAATATTTCGAGTTAAATTTTGAAATCATAAAATTATTACTTTTCAAATAAAACGTTATTCGTATGGTTTATTAATAGTTGTAACGCTTATAATGATCATAATTTACTTTGAAAGAAATATTTAAAAAAACGAAGAGACTTGAAATATAGGTAAATTGTATTAAATTAGAATATTCATGGCATAATATGCGGTAAATATTATGGTATCGTAGCATTGCGAAACGTAATTGTTTCTATGACCCCCTCCCCCACCCATTGTTTCCACCATAGTATGATAAATATACATTTTTTAGTTTTCAATTAAAATTATTTAAATAAAAGTGAAGATGAATTTCAGTATCGCCAAATATAATAGTAGAAGAAAAGACAACAAGAACGAAATTATTCCAAATTTTTTAAAGAGTTTTTTAAAGTCCTTTTGGCAACTAAAAAGATCTAAGTTAATCCAAGTTAATAATGGAAAAAAAAACTTAAATAAAATTTAAACTTAAATAAAATACATTAAATGAAAAAATAAAAACTAAAAAAAAAATAGTAGTGATTCAATAAAATTTATCTTATGCGAGAACGACCTGTGATTGGTTGCAACTCTGGTGACATTACATGCTAACATGGTTTCCTCGAATGATTATAGTTTGGATTTTATATTTCGTCAGTGTTATATACGATCTTAGACCTATTTCTAATGCTTTTTTTAGTTCATGTATTTTTGAACCATCAGAGAAAATTTTTTAAAACATATTTTATCACAGTTCCAGAGCAAATATAGATAATTAACACATTAATTATAAGACATATCATTATATAATATGTTTTGTAATTAATGCGTAATAATATTACTATTAAATAATAGCTTTATTTAATATGAGATTAAGTTTTTCCCAAAATGTGTTTTATCAATATATTATATAATATTATTAAATACTAAATAACATCTCACTAGTTTTAATCACAATGCATATTACTGTGCGGTCATTTAAATAATAAACGGCTAATCATAAATTTCCATATGTTAAGAGAGAATAATGAGTACAAAGCATCGACTAAATAAATATGCTTTGTGAATATGGGCTTAATCGATTAAGTCGTACAATGATTACGTGATTAATAACTTATAAAACACAGATAAAAAATACCTAAGAAAAACTTATTCACTTTTAATTATTAACATAAGGATTTTTTTTTTGTTACTCCTTGAAATATATTTGATATATATTTGATGTGAAACGCAATATGATGTTCCCACCACATTTTCTCTGTACGTTATGCAATTATAAAACTGATATCATGGTTTAACTTCTAAGCAAATCTGAGAGCATATCTTTTAAAGTGACAAATTTTAAATTCACAATCATAATAGGTATGAGACTATACGAAATTGTTGCTATATTGTATGCATGTTGGCGATCAGTACTACAACAGTGTACACCTATAAAACATATCACACCAAAAATGGGATATAAAATTGAGCCAGTAATATATATTATGGTACCATTACCATTTATACATATATGTGAAATCTACTCACTCACAATTGGTAACATCAACAGTCTCTAATTAATTCTACCAATCTATCCATCTAAATTATACGTACATATATCATATAGGCAACTAGCAACCAGTAATTTTTTTTATTTATTTTTTTATATATTTTTTGTGTGTTTTTTGGAACATATCCTGTTAATGTTCAAAATAAAAATATATATATATAAAATTAATTTTGTTTCTATATGAATTTAACACTTCCGATATAATTTATGTAGTTACAAAACTGTTTACTAGAATCATAGTTTTGTTTTGAATAAAAAATGAAACAATCATTGGTAGACTGATATGAAACTATACCAATAAATTTCTTATAAAGTAAATTGTCATTTGTTTTTGGTCTATTGATCATTTGAGATAATTTAATAGGGTATTTTTATATTCAAGTTTTCAATAGCCCCAAAAGCTTTAATAGGGAAGATGCACAAATTTTTTTTATCACTTCAATTGAAGTGATAAAACTTTTCTTCAAAATTTATGACAAATAATGTTAGTATGTACAAATGAGTTGATTATGAATAAAAATATTATATAAATTACATTAATATTCAACAATTTTGCTGAGCGATGTTGTGTTTTTTTTTTAACCAGAAAACAATCTTTAAGAACTTATAACTTATTCGTTTTCCAATCAATTTTAATTTAATTATCGAATTGTTAGATATTGAGCCTAGTTCCTCATTTTGATGGGTCATATTTTTATTGAATCTTCCCTTTTATAGCAAATAATTTTTGTTTATTCGTTTGTAAGACTTTAAAACCTAGCTCAAAAAACTAATTTCATATCGATGATTAGCTATCGTGAAACATAACAATAAGACGTTAATGTATTGATATTTATATAATTTTGTTTAATTTTCAATTATGGGTACATCACCCTATTATAGAAAAATGAAATTGATTAGGTTTAGTTTTATATTTCTTGGTTTTATATGTCAAAATGTTAAGTAATATTTATGTTCCTTGAATTAAGTGACTTATATTCTATCTAGTTTTGGAAAATGTATGATACTTTCGGTATTTTCAAATTAGCTTTCATTGTTATTAATACTTAATATATCATCATTAATCATCAAAAACTCGGTGACATTTTAAATAAAAAGTTTTAAGTATTTAAAAATTATTCAAATATAATTATTATGTTAACCTAATATATAAGAAAACAATTTTACAAATTTTTATTTTATGAACTATAAAATTTATATTCTTTCTTAATTTCTTCTCTTAGATTAAATGTGAAATATCAAAACAAAGTAAAAATTTAAGTACTGACGGAGAAATTCAAAATCTATTACCACAATTCTGATTTATATCGCTGCGCTGATTAAACGCCCAATGTCACCAATCTCATTTATTTTTATTGAATTAAATTTTCTTGAAGACACAGATTTTCTGTAATTTTTTAAGCAACATTTTCGAATTATTTTACTGTAATGTAAAGAACTGTCAATTTTCGGAAAGAAACGAATAGTTTTCTATTAGGATATTAATATACATATATATATATATATATACATATATATATATATATATTTCAACGTATTATGCGTACATTGTTTAATTATTTCCATGAATTGATAGCAGATTCGAAAAAACATGCCATAAATTTTATGCTTTACAAAAAATAGTATAGTAAATATATTACAATTTTCAAATGTATTATTCTATTATGCTTTTTAACTATGTAAACTTCAAAATATTAAAAAAAAAAAAAATGTATATACAGCTAAATATTTTTTGGTAAGGTACCTACCTCGATTCGAAACCATTTCGACTTAGCTAATAAACACATTTCATTACAAAAATATCATTATATTATAACTAATACTATTATAACTAATAGACTGAATATTTAATGTATTTAATGAAAGTAAATGATTTAAAATAGTTATATAAATTATAATTTATATGGTAGGTATTTTAACAAATAGCACTGTTAGTTGTTATCTCCGTTTCTTTGTTTCAATATAATCATATTTTGAGATAAAAATAGCTTTAAATAATCTAGTATAATTAATGGTTATAAATGCAAAATCATGGAATTCAGATAATGTAAATGAATTTGAAATAAAGTTATATAATGTTTATTCGAATAACAATACTTTTGATTATCCGAATATTCATTTTTTAATTCATAAATTCTTGATTTTTTACGAATTTAATCGAATAATTTAGAAAAAAGTGTTTGGCAAAAAATCATAAAGCTGGCTTATACAATTAGTTTAGTGTCCTTATTACATATATGATACTGCGAGTTAAAATATAAGCGATAGCTCATTCTATTTGGAACGACGTCTAGAAAATTTTACGAAATTTTCATATTCGTTCAAAGATAATTTCCTTTCATATGAATATTTTATAAAAAGATTCGAAAAGAGCAAGATATTTGCAATACATAAACATTTTTGAACTGTTCATTAGTAAAATTAACTTTTTGATTCTGACAAACCAGAACACAAAAGAATTTTTCTACTATTAGGAATTTCTATTAATTTTTAAAATTATATTATTTTCAAGGACATGTAATGGAAAATTTTTATGGATAAACTATTTACTGAACCTCATTAGACAAGAAAAATGTTTATTTTTATTTTTTAAAATTAGAATGAAGTTATCGTTTAACAAACGCTGTAAAAAATATTTTATGTCATGAGCATCTTAAGACGACTATGCTTAATAAAGAAATAGCTTTACGATACATTTTATTATAAAAACGATTAAAATTATAGCTATTTAGACCCAAAAAATATAAAAATATGGGAAATATGCGTACAAATTTTTGGAATTATAAGGATTTCTTTTAAAGTCACTTTTTCAACAACTTAGCTCATATAGCCACTACATAGGGGATATATTCTATGCAACAACACACACACACACACACAAAACAATTCTATGCGCTCACCCATCCAAGTACTAACTGTGTACAAAGTTGCTTAACTTTGTTGATCGGTTGAGATCAGTAATTACGTTACGTCAGTGGGGTGTCTTAATTATAAGGATACAGTGTTATTTTTTGTTTATAAAACACTATTTAAAAAAGAGTAGGCTATTCGAATATTTGATTTATTACAGATTATACTACGACTTCAAATGTGAGCTGAGGGACACGTAATATTAGTACTTACTCAATCACACATACAGGTTTAACTAAATAATCCCATGTTTGAAATTCATATTCAAAGTCTGACGCTGCCATAAAAAGTTCATCAACTTTTTTCCTATAAATCTGAAATACCAAAAAGCCTAAACCACTACATTATTTATTTATGGTAAAACCGATATTCCAATACAAAATTTCAGCTTCCGCTCTCCCTCTTTCTCTCTAAAACGATATTAACGCAAAAACAGAATGGCGTCATTATTAATTTATGCTCAGTATTATATATTCAAATTTTCATTTTCCTAATTGCATAAAACAAAGACTTTAATACAACATAAACAGCAATGATTTGTATAATAGTTTTAAGATTCCTAATCAATTATGATAACAAAGATTCGTATTCAAAACTTTATTCAATATATTCCATAAAACTCAAAATAATATTGCACAAACATACATACATTTAGGTACGGTATATTTTATTATGATTAATAAATTTTGCCTGACCAGAAAGTATTTGCACTTTTTTTACCTTTTATTACTATAAACCATTCTCATAGTTTTAATCACAAATGTCATATATATGATATTCCTTACCACTTTCTCTTAAAGTTTTGTGCAAATAATGAAAAAATCTCAATGTTTTTTTTTGATTCATTTTTATTCAAAAACATTTTTAGTCACGGACAGCAAGCATTACATTTATTCTAATGTGTGTTTAACATGCAATATATGTTACATTCTGACCTGCATTTTATACATAAATGTCTAACACAATACATTTGTTACCACTTTAACTGTCGCGGTGGAATTTACCTTTAGCAGCGAGATCAATGATGTTTTGATCAAGTTTATTTTTGTAATAATTTCACGTCTCGACATCGGCAGAGTATATATATAAAATATATATATATATATATATATATGTATGGTTTTATGTACGTATGTTTCGCCGAAGCGGTTATGCTATTAAACCGCTTTTGATGAGAATAATTATAGTCCAGTTGGTAACTCAGCGGTTGTTACAAAAAAATGTGAAGATTTAAAAAAAAAAATTAGGAGCTATTACAAAGAAATTGAATATTAAATAGAATTTAGGTGCTCAATTAGTAGATTTTAAATATATTATTTATATTTAAAGCATTGACTAAATCACTAAATATTTTCAATAAAAAAATTTTAAAAAAGCTCTTTTCTGACATGTGTTTATTGAATGAAACAATAAAATATTCTTATCCTTCATAAAGGATATTATATATATTTTTTAAATTGTGATACTTATGTAACCCTTAACCGATTTTCCTCTAAATAATAAAAAATATTTCCCTCAGCGTATGATAACTTTTAAAAAAATGTGAGATAATATAAAGTCCGTCATTTTGACAAACAACAAAAACGAAAACAGATGGCATGCTCAAATGCGCATTCTAGACTTAAACAGTGAGCTTCAGTTCGTGAAGGAGAAATGTCGGAATAATAGATCACATGGATCCACGACTTTCTTTTGAACCATAAGACAAAGAAGTAAAAAAAATGGTGGTTTCTTTAAAAAACAAATAACTATTAACAAAAACATTTTTTCACACATGGTTTAGGTTCATTGCAAGAATAGCTCAAAAAATTTTTACTCATCCATATGTCGGAAAGCCAAACTCAAATTTAGTAAGTGTTTTCTTCACTTCTTGAGTGCCATTTTAAAATTGAAAATTCAAAGGAAAATTTAATTCATAAAAATTTACTTTCAGAGTGAAAAAATAACTTTCTATCTATAAATTTATGAAATGTGTAAATGTTATACAATTGATAAAAATTTATTTTTGAATAAAAAAAAAACAAAAAATAATAAAGTATTCTGGAGAATATCACACATATTATAATGGTAGTAACTAGTTTATTTTAAACTGTATTCAGTAAGCGATACGACAATGGTTTATGATTCTCCACTGAAATACATAAATGCAGTAGGAAAATTTCTATCAAAAATTTTGCAACGAAGTCTCTGTAGAGAGCAAATCGATACTTTACTTTTATTAATTTAATGTATCGCATTTATATATTCGAACGGTGCATAATACGTGAGAGGGACATGTTACTCGATTTAACGAATAGTTTAAAATTGTTAAAATCAAACATTCTTATTATAATTATATAGAAAATATAATTATTTGGTTAATTGCTTTCATGTTATTGTATAACCAATATCAAACAAAAATTATTGAATAATTAGAATAAAGACATTTAGTTGTAGTTATTGGTTTGATTTTTGTTTATTTTTTTTTAAATTGAAATATAAATAATAGCATAAAATATAAAACAAGTGTTAAGACATTTTAATGTTAAATTATATATCATTTTCTAAGTCTTTATCAAAGTCTTATATATCATTTGATTGGTAAAGTTGTAAACAATTTGATGCACGATGCGATTCCTTATATTTAATCAAAAATATTTGGCCTCTTAGCTATTTTTAATACTTTTTAGATTGCCCCAAAAGCGAAAAATAGTATAAAAAAGACAGGCTGAAATTAAACTTTTGAGTTTATTCGACCTTTATTACGAGGTTCTATAGAATTATTTCTGCTCAAACCTATTGTATGTATAATTATTATTTTTAGGGATATTTTATTGTTTTTTAAGACAACTACCATTGCAGCTTAACTGCTGAACCGATTTTTATGAATATTTATCGATTTGATTCTATAGTCCGGATAGCATAAATTGTATTTTAAACGATTAAAATTAAATTGTTAATGTTACAACATAAAAAGTGCAGGTCAGAAAAAAAAAACTTCTTCAAATGTTGAGTATCAAAAGTTTTTTATTGCAGAATTTGCCTTCTGTCTCTTATGGATAAATGCTGACTTATGAATCCATTGGGCCCAATGTATCGATTTTACTCATTCATGAACTTCAAATCTGAGATCCAGAATACGCTACCAAAATGTTTGTATGCTATCCCTGACTTTTAGTTTTTTAGATATCTTGTGGAACCAATAGACGAATCAACGCATCTACGTAACAGTTTTTTTCATGATTTCGATATTTGCCACCGTTACAAACTTTAGACTACAATTATATTTATTATAATCTAACTTTCAAACTTTAGATTCAAATTAATATACTCTCACGTATTAATTATAATATATCGATTATAATTCTATAGCGTAGCTTAGATGCGTATTAGCTAATATACAAGGAGTACGAGTAGTTTTGTGGTAGTTTCACAATCTAAGTATGCACATGCAAAGTATGTAAACAATTAAGAAGTTGTTATTTTATGTTCTCAAAATGTATGTACATAAAGAAAATAATTGATATGTGTGTCTGCCTTTGTTGATCATCTTATTTTACATAAATTTAAAAAATTTGATATCCAGAGGTTGTATAACTTGTTATGAAAACTTATTATAACATATGCCATGTACATATTTATCCGTTATCCTTTTCTACTAACCCTCGTGTTGTAAAAACATATACAAATCGGTTGAGGTTTAACTCAATATTTATTCTGGTTTGAGTAAGCATTTGTAAATAATACCATGAATGGAGTGTTGTGTTGTGTTCTATGTATATCATCATCATCACCTCTGTAATATATTATTATTCTTTACTAAAATCACAGTGTTGTTGTGTGATGTCGTAATGTTTATTCAGCATACCATCCATAATACTACTTTCATTCGTGTTATGATCATCATATGACATAACCATACCATTTTATACCATGAGTATAATATGTTTCATTCCATTGTTATTCAGAAACAATCTTCAACAAATATTCAATTTAATTTGGTCTACAACTAAAAAGGTATATTGTAATTGAGTCAAAAGTGAATTTAATAGCGGAAGTCGTCTCTGGAATATACTATTTCTGGTCTTTTTTTTTTATTACTTTACTTCTTTTACCTAATCACGACGAATCTGAATAAACTTCGGACTAAGGAAAATTAATAAAATTTACTTAAAATAGAAATACTTATTTGTACCATTTAAACAGACTGGCAATATAAGACGGCTGCTTGTTCGACAATCCGAAAATAACAAAATAATTTTTGCCTTTGTTTTTTACTTAATTTTTACCGCTAAAATTGCATTGACTGATTTTGCAAAACATTCGAAAGAAGTCGAATATTTTCAAAAATTACCTTGAATTGGAAATAACTTAAAAATTTCGATTATCTGAACTGTGGGCTAAAATTTCTTGAAGCCAATAATAGAACAAATATCTTAAAATTTTCACTATGTCTCCAAAAATGCATTTTATTCTGGAATAAAAATACAATAATAAAAACGGAAAATTAAATGTCAAAGATACCAAAGGCAAATAAGGTCCAATCATGTTATAAATACTATATTTTGTGGTTTGGAACGGTAAAATAAAGCTTTACGCAAAGTTTACTGATTTGAGTTATCATAAAAGTTCTAAATTAAGTACAAAAGATAATACTTTTTGGCATTAAAAACTCTTTTTTTGGATCCACGCACATTTATAGTGGCGATCTATCTCTGATCAAGACTTCTTTCAAACCTAACGAAATACAATCACCAAATTTTATATTAAGTTTCGCATGATCCAAAGGTGAGAAAAAAAATATTTTTGACAAAATCGGCATTTTTCGGAGAGTATTTTAGCTGACCATTTCCATAGCTCATAACTCTGACTTCTAACGAAAATCGAATAATATACTTCAGAACTAAAAATTCTGACATCTTGTGAAGTCAGGAAAAAGACTTCTTAAAGTGGCTGGGGCAAAAAGAAGATTTCAGAAAAAAGATTTCTTACAGGGTTTATAATTTTAACTTCCTTCGAAATTCAGAATGAAGAATTCACAGTTTGATTTCGGAAAAATAGATTCTTAAAGAGTATTTAGAGGTCATAAGAACGTCATTATGGCACATATTAATAAAGCCTTCACAAAACTTTTGAATTCTTTCTGTCTCAGATGTTGGCTGAGTTGTGGATTTGAATGACACTTTTTTAATTGATATCACATGCAAACAGTTGATTATAAATGATTATAAACAATATAAATAAATGATTATAAGATTATAAACAATATTCTCTATAATACGTTTATATTATTGTATATTTCTTTTATTGTATAGATCATTTCAATCAGTACTCGAGATAGTTTTGTTGGTATTTCTTATTTTCATCATAAGCACTTTCAAATGGAATTGATCTTACTTTTTGACTGAAACATTTCAGATATCAACCTGAATCATTTTGTACATATTTTAATATGTAAAATAACACACACCATGTAAGTGTTGTTACGTTTGGCTTTAAAATGATGATTTAAAAAAAAAAAAAACAAAAAAAACAATAGGACATCTCTACATCGTAGGCCGCTTACTTCATACCATCCAAGTATACTTTAACCAGTACTATCAAAATACACTCTTGTATAATTTTAACATGCCAACAATGTAACATCATACACATACAGAGACAGCAACAATTATCTACATCATCCACTACTACTTCATTCTGACGATGATGTGAATAAAATAATATGCTTGGTGGGTGGGAGTGTATAGGAGTACTACAATTGTGATGAGGAAAATATTTCAAGTTATGATTATGATGATAATAATAATAATAATAAAGTGTTGGTGGTGTTACTACAAATGAAACCTTTAATACAGTTAAACTTTGATAAATTAATGCTGTAACTACTCTTAAGATAACTATCCATGTGACCACAAACTTGAATATTACGGATATTTAAACTGTACCGTTATTATAGTAAACGTTTGTATATCATAAGCAGTCCTAATATATTGTTCAACGAATATTTCATAATGTAACAAATTCTATTATTTTTATTTTCCAAAATCTTGTCGCATGTGTAATGATTTTATATTCGACATATATTAGAAATAGATAATCTTGGTATTTAATTTAAAGGTTAATACTAGAAAATATTAAATTACATCAAAAACAATTCTAAACTATCCATCTGTTCAACCGCCACTAAGATAATTAAAAAATAAAATGATATACCGTTTATATTTGACCACTTTCTTGCCCAGTGGCAATGATGTTAGTAATTATAAGTCGTTCGAATACTCAATCTAAAGACCAGGTATAAACTCTGAATATAAATGAGTCAAGACCAAAATTAGTCGATTGGGTCTAATTGATCCATTACCATAAGAGCATAAGCTTTGAAACCATAAGAGCATCTTTTAAAGTTCTTAAGCAAAGATCCTATGTGTTTTCTCTAAATAATTGTTCGTTTTAATGTTTTTAAACGTTAAATTTTGAATAAACGAGATATCGCGTTCAACGAGCTGTAATTAAATTAATATAGCTTATTAAAAGATACAACATAATTTTTTTAAACATAATCTCGTTAAAGTATAAGACTTTCTAGATATTCATGAAAAATCGTCAAAAAAACTTGCATTTTTTTGTTCGTTTAATCGATATTGTTAATCATATTTCAAAAACAACTTATAGAAAATGAAGTATTATTTATAATAAGCTGTTTTATCGACTTCAAAGGTAATTTTTTATGTTGAAAATTTCAGCATTCAGATGTGGTGAAAATAACAATCTTAGCCTTCCCACACTCCTGTGTAAAAAAGTTTATTAGAATACGGTTTTTGAATGGCCTCTTGCTAATCGGTCTATTCCAAATATTGAAGTAATTAGCTCTATAAGCTATTAAATTCAATTGTTTTAATAATTGTATTCATGAGTAAATAAATGTTAGAAAAGAGTTATTTCTATTAGAATGAATTGCAAAACTAATTGTTAAGTGACAGAGCCTGCGTGTACCAAATGTCATTTTGTCACTTTCAAGCTGAATGTGAGTAAATTTTACGCACTTAATGAATAAACAATCATTTGTCAGAAATACATTAATTTGCTTGCGCATACTGAGAACATCATAAACTTTTTAATTTTTTTAATTAAATGCAAAATTCTCAGAGAGACAGACATTGGTTTGTATGAAGATTATTTTTTTTATTTTTTTTTTAAGAAGAGAGATGACATGTGCTCAACAGAGATTTTATGCAGGTATATTCTCAAAAAAAAGTTTACCCAATATGTCACGTGAAAGAGTAGAGTAAAGATTTCATAGATTTCATGGAGGTATTTTATGAAAAAGTTCAACCAAAATTTATAAAGATAGTGTTGTTATCAATATTTATTTGATTCTGGAATCCACTTAATAATTGTGTAAACAAATTAGTTAATATATAAGAATAATTATTATAATGAACGGTCAACGAAAATCTTCCTCAAAAAATTAAACCATAAAAAGGGTTTTTTTATTTTGATGTATAACCTATATATATATAATACATTGAAAACAAATTCACTATACCAAGTTTTACTGTAGTATCACTATATAGCTTCACCATCATTCACTATTCCTCATTCGTAAAAATGCCATCATAATTGTTGTAGGTGCTTCCCTCTAGCAGTTTTGTTTTGTTATATGACAATTATGACACAGTTTAGTGTTTTGTTTTGCTTTTTCTTTGTTTTTCTATGAAAACAATTGTATAAGGCGATTGAGGATTTTATTTTTATATAGATTGAGGTTAAGTAGTAAATTATTACTGATAATAAAAACTTTGTCAAACTTTTTGATCATGATTAAGCTTTTATATCATATATAAAATTTTTTAAGATATACATGATAAATTTAATATCCAAAAACCCGTTATAAGAAGAAGTGATCAAATTGTTTATGGTTGCTGAATAGTAAAACAGAATGAAAATATTCTGATAAATGTTAAATAAATGTTATAACTGGCTTGTTGAAAACACTCAAAGCTGAGTTTTTCTACTGAGTTTGTAATATTAAATTATTTCAATCTTAACACGAAATACAATATCGACCGAAAGCATTGTTTTTCTGCGAAGTAAAAAGAGGCTACAAAGTATTTCAATAAAGTCGATTATGATTATTATTATAAAACGCGTAAAGATAACAAGTCATCTAGTTTATTGGAAAAACCCAACAAATGGTTGAGTACCAATAATTGAACGGTTATGAATTATTAACAATAACAAAATTCACTAGAAATGTCAACTGTTACATAATAATATGAATCTACTATAAAGGTATTATCATATTAACTCCTATAATTATATATATTTTATATATATATATATATATATATATATATATATATATATATATAAATATATATATTATATATATATATAAAATTTTGATATATATGATATATATATATATATATATATATATATATCAAAATTTTATATATATATATAATATATATATTTATATAAAATTTTGACGATTCTTTACAATTTATGCAAAAATATTTGGAAAAGGAAATGGTTTTTTTTTTTTTTAAAGAAACTTTTTTTGTTTTTGCATTTTTCTTTCTGTTTTTCAGTTTTATCGATGACGGGCGGACAGACGAACGAACATAAATACGGAAATGGACTAATTATGTGAGTCTAAAAACACACATACCAACATTTTGTTAGTGCCTACAGTATATTTTAGCTTTATAAACTTTAGATTAAACTGAATATATTCATATGTAAACTCACTCAAAAAATTATCAATTTTGAAAGTTTTTTGAGTGTTTATAGATACATTTTTCATTTACGGATTCTGAGAGATAAAAAAAGTGTATATACAGCACACAAATTTTTATAATATAAATTTCGTATGGCCAGTGTGAATCAAGTTGTGTCTTCTTTTGCTGTAATTATTACGTACTACTATTATATTAACAAAATGAAATATAAGTCTATTAATAGTATCTAAAGATTTTACAAAACACGACGTATTATATTCTTTTTTTTTTGTCTTTGAATATTCTTTCAATTTTTATCTATTAATGAATGTCACATTTTGAAATCATTCAATAATTTTTTGTTTGGCATTTGCTGTAAAATTTATACACAAACAAGTGAACAAATAATCATATTTTCCAAAATACGAATGTTCTATGACAAATATTAACTACTCGCGGAGGATCAATCGATTTAGAAGTTCTATGCATGGTACGAATCAATAATTGTTTCGATACAATTTGAGTGTGTATATTCTAATCAACTACTCGTATATATTTACTTCCGTATGTTGATACATAAATTTAAAATTTTTAAAGGCCGTGCCTTTCTGCCCGATTGTTTATATTTGAAAATATTTGTTATTTATGTATCCATGACAGCATGGCTCTCATTTGTAGTATCAAGTGTAAATACAAAAATGTTCACTAAAATGCTGTTACTTGACTCCCCACTAACGTAAAGTAATTACTGATCTCAACTGTTCAACAAAGTTAAGCAACATTATAAACAGTTAGTTCTTGGATGGGTGACCGGATATAATTGCTATGTTGTATAGAATATCGCCAATGTAGTCACTATATGACCTAAGTTGTTAAAATTTGACTTAAAAAAAATATACTGTTCCATATTGTATGAAATAAAAAAATTTTTTCATTGACAAATGTTCGCAATTTTCTTTTTTGTCTCAGAGGCAAGCTCCTTTCTAATCAATTCTCATCAATACATTTTTCTTTGGATTTTTTTTACACAACTTCGGTAGATATAAAATTTTAAGTCATGTGTAGTCACCGACACCAGGACATATTAATGCTTTTCTGATGTACTAATTGAGATTCTTTTAAATTTTGTAAATATAGTACTATTCCGACAGTCTAGCGGGAGAAGCAAAACCTTAGTATCTACATTCTACGTATATGTAATACACATATAGTACTAAGACTCATAGCTTCATTTTTACAATAAATTGTAATTTTAACTTACACTAAAGTATATTCACACATACACTCACTTACTATAGTATATATATACTTGGAGATTCATCCCATTTTTATTATTCTTATTAGCACAAATATTAACAAAACGGTAACATTCTCACTAGGACAAATATTAACAAATGTGTCATTTCACAGTTCTCCCATGCTACGTATGCAAACAATGCGATTTTTAATTGAAATTATCTCACGATGGATACGGTAAATCGTCTTAGTACTGTAAATGTTAAGAGCCTGTATAATTATGGATTTAATTACCTTTATTAGATGTTTGAAAGATTCCAGACACCTTATTCATAGTATATAAGTGAGGCAAGCGAGCTTTTAGATCGAAAGCCTTTCACTATTGGTCAACTTTGGTCAAGTTTAAAAACCTGCTGTCAACGTTTAGAATTTTTTTTTAATTCTTAATTAAATTTTTTAACCTTACTACGTAAGGTCAACAACAAAGGTATAAAAATTAGTTTTCTTCAATGAACTGCTTATGTCACGTGTAATTAAACTATAAGTCTTGGGCATTTTAGTGATGGTACCTTAGTTACCATCAATATTTTAAATCAACTATGTTCCAATCACGAATACTAATACTAAAATGTACTTAAATAAACAATCATTTTTGGATAACTCTATATAAAATTATGAAAAACATTCAATTGCAGTGATGGAAGTAAATTCGATATGAGCAGAATTATTATTAAACTGCATCAATGAGCACTTTATTCCATAACATATAATATTTAACGAAACTGACGTAATTATTAATATTTTACGTATTGAGAGGTATTTACGTATTCATTAAATATAGTTAGTTTAGTTAAGAGTGTAATACTATATTATACTGTGTGTTCATAGGCTGGCAGACAATTGCAAACTCAATCGTATTTTTCACATTCTGCAAGCTTGAGATGCACCAAAATAAGAAATTAGTATTTAATAAAAGTCATTTAAATTGAAAAATAAACAATTT
Source organism: Chrysopa pallens (assembly GCA_020423425.1). Taxonomy (NCBI): domain Eukaryota; kingdom Metazoa; phylum Arthropoda; class Insecta; order Neuroptera; family Chrysopidae; genus Chrysopa; species Chrysopa pallens. The sequence continues at coordinate 21,186 of JAEMTY010000221.1, forward strand.
GTATAGATGATAAGAAACGTAGTAGTATGTAATATTCGGAATTCAAATAATCGGCCCATTCCAAAAACTTGGTATAGGATAGTTAGACATGAGATAAGTCATTTTTGCCATCTTATATCCTTCATACGTCACTTCTTATATTAACAATGTTTTTATGTTTTCCTGTGATTGAATATCATTGTATGAACTATTTATACTAAATAAACCAAAAAAAAAAAAAAAAAAAGTTTAACTTTAAAGAACAAACAAACATTTTTTGTATGTGAACCTTTCGCCTGCATTTTATGATTAAGAATAATGGTATTTTATCCATGGAGCATCATTTACCGATTTTTCCCATTTACAAATTTATTCTAATTTTTTTGGGTATGGAATACGCTATCAAAATTACAATTCGCTGCCTTTATCTCCGACATGCAAACACGCAGCTTTACAAACTTCAGACTTAATTTAATTACTAGTTACAAATTAAATTGACATTTTTACATATGTCGGGTATAAAAAGTATGCAATAAAAGTATTAAATACTTTTAAAGAGAAATTTGGCGGATTGCATATAAAAAATTATTAATAGTAGTACAGTGCAAACTATTTTAACCAAAATATTAAAATATACTTTATTTTATTTAAATTATCGTGACGACAGAAGCACAGGCAGGCAAAAATGTTCTCATTGGGTTGTATAAACATCTGTATAAAAATAGTCCCGATAATAAATTCTAGCGCTACAAACTTGATTGCTTATAATAGTGATTGCTAATTTATTTCATATGTACCAGAATTTCAAGGTGAAGGTAGATTTCGAATTAAATGTTTATCCTTCTTTCTAGTATGAATGTACTACTATCTATGTTTGAATACTCGAACAGTTTTTTGTTGTTAATTATTAAAACTTTCATCAGCTGTTCTACAAAGAAAATATTATCAGATTTTTGCCAAGCACGAGATAGACCTTTCATATGTGTAATTATTCTATGTATATTTGTACTTCTTTGTCGTAGTACAATGGATTACCACGATCGCTAATTGATTTCATATTATGTACCATGCCGTGAGAATGAATATGGACTGGTTCAAACAGATAATTCTACCTTCTGTACTAATTTAACATATATTTGTAAATATTCAAACAATTTTTTCTATTCTATAAATTATTGATCTTCAGTTATCGTAAAAAGAAAATACGATTTTATTCTAGCCAAGCAAGGAAAATTTAAGCTCGGCAATTAGTTACAGTAAGCGTTATCGAATATTATAAATATCTGATAAGCTATTTCAATAGTTTAAAAGATCTTTTCTCCTTTAAGATCTGTTTTATAAAACTTTCATAAAATTTTGTTACACAATAATAGGGAATTTCGGGTCGGTATTACCAACACCGAGAACTTTTCATATATTCTATACTACGATGTGCACTTTTTTTTGGAATCCCGACAGTAAATTGCCAATTATAATATTTTGTTGAATCGGTTTTTCAGAAAATAATTATGAACAGATGTATTTGATGAACTAGATCACAGATGATAGCGAGTTAATTCGATTAGACAGGCGTATCTTTTTGAAATTCGCAGTAAGGTACAAATTAATATTGAAGTTTTTGTGATTTGCGTACTTTATATACAGAAATACTTTTTTTCTGACATTGAAAGCGTGTTCGTGATTACAAAATATATTGATTTTGCGCCTTTGTCCTCTGGTCTATATATATACACAATACTTTAAATAAAGTATTCAGTTGATATAGAGCTGTTCTAAATCGGAAATTGATACAGCTTTCGGCATTGATATCTCTTACCACATATATACAGAATGTTTAAATAATAAGTTTAAGTTTCTTAATAAGTGTTTTAGAAAATTTCACCACAAAAATTAAAATACATGAAGAAAAAATAAAGCTTGTATTTCAAACAAAACAAAATGCACTAGCTTTAATTAGACTAGAAAGGTAACTTATTAAAAATAATTATCGAAATGATAAAAGAATGCATCGTACTAAAACAATTAGAGTGTACCTGAAAACATTTTTTGGCATTATTTAAATCAGACAAACAGGCGTTTAATTCAATCGCAAGAAGCTAAATAATAAGAAAAATAAAAAAACTACCATAATAAAATATATTATGTCATAATATTGTATTGTCATCCGACTTTCATTTCTTATAGAATGTTTTAACTCCATCGAATACCAAAAAATCAATTAACCGGAGCACCATTCAATTACAAGTGAAGTGTGTAATGTTTTCAGTGATCACTCTCTTTCAAAAAAATTCGATAATAGACATTTTCTACTTCTGTAAAAAAAATAAAATATGTGAAAACAACAAAATTTGTTAAAAATATCTAAATTGTAGAAAATGACTTACGTACACAAAATAAATGCACTTGTATTCATGGTGACAATAAAAACATAGAGATTACATGTAAAATTCCAATTTTGTATGAAGGCTTGAATGTGTCTAAATTTTGTTCTGAATACTAATTTGTCTTAAATTTAACGGAGCAATTATCCGATTACAAACTTTTTGTCATAAATAAAAAGCTTTTATTCCGAATACACATTTATAACAAAGATAACCATTTGTGATAATACTTCATTTGTATCATTAATCCTTGGTAAATACTTAACAAAAATGATTTTGTCAAATATCCTGTGCAATAAAAAATTTAAGCCTTAAAGAAAAATTACTTTTTTGTAGCACTAAAATTTTAAACAAAACTTTTATATTGATATGGTTGAAGCGTTAGGATGAATAGAAGTTTTATAACTTCACCATAAAATTATTATATTATACTTACATAAATGCAACATTTTAGCTCAATCAAACGCCGAGAAATAGGTCAAATTTAACATTTATACAGGCATATACCGGAACCTTTTTATTTTCGACAATTTTGTTAGACTAATCATGAATTAACTGAAAGAATCATTACATTTTCCAAAAATGTACTTGGTATAATAAGTGTCAAATTTTAAATACTTGGCATTTTTCTTTGCCTTTCAAATTTCCACTATCACTACAATAACTTTTAAAGGTTTAACTAAAAATAAAATAAATAAAAACATAGTATCTTAAAAATTTACAAATAAATGCTATGTAATCTAATCCTTTAAAGTCATATTAATTAATTGAATATGATGTAGCCACAATTTTAAAACCAATCTCCAATCTAGTAATTTAGTAATCTAATCAGTTATTTCCATTATAGTCCTTAAGATAGAGTATTTATCGGTTAAATTAGATCGAATTTCATATTAATGAGTATTGTTTTACGAGTCACTTATCACCTATAAAAATATTTCAATACCGTAAATTATCGATATAAAAATTTCTTAAATTTTTTATGAATAGTATTATTATTATTTGTTCAACAGTTCTTAAAAAAGCTGCCCGGTGCCTGCTATCATTGTGCTGATCTATGCGGATAGGCATACCGATAATCAGTGTTCAAATCCGTGGATACGGATACGGATTTTAGCTATTCAAGTCAATCAATCGATATAACTTTTTAATTTCCTTCAAATGTGCTTGTTTATGATATCACCTAGCAGTATTATTGATTGAAATTATAATTTGGAATTTTGATTACTGATTTGTACCTTATCATGAGGTAGTCAGATATAAAAATTACATCTTAGCTCACTAGAATCAGGATTGAAACTTTTTTAAATTAAAAAAATATAAAAATAAAGGGATTGGACAGTATTTTATTGCTTCTTTTACTTATAAATTCATATACGTAATAAAATTTAATAATGCAAAGGATCCGCTGAAAAAGAAACAAATACAGATACGATTTTCTTGCGGATATCCGCG
>JAEMTY010000222.1:0-25000 GCA_020423425.1 Chrysopa pallens
CTCACTGCCCACTACAAATTTTATTACACAACACATACTTTAAAGAATATTCATTATTCGAGGCAAATTCTATAAATATACCTAATATTACATAAAAAATGTTTACCTAATATTACATAATTAGTATTTGAACACCTTTTTAAACAATTTAAGATGAATTGTTTGTCGTGACGATTATTAATTTTTCGAATATTTTTTAAAGTCTACTTTGAATCATAGAAGATAGTGAAAAGACTAATCAAACTCAATTCATAGATACTTAAAACGAATGCATAGTAATAAAGATGAATTCGTGTATTTAAAGACTCTAATTGATTGTTTACTACCCTGGTGGAAAAAATTTCAAAATTTTTATTAGAAATTAGTGAGTCAAAATAAGTTTCGACAAGTGAGAATAACTTTTCAAGTCTTATATTCTCAGAAAATTGGGACTTTTCTCAAAGAGTTGTTTAGAGTTAATAAGACTTCATCAGAATTTCATAAGAGTTTTTTAGACTTTTTAAGAGTTATTTTCAAAATATTTCCACCAGGGTAGAACTACACTAATTTAAAACACTTTACCTCCAAGCACATAGGACATCGTCTAGCACCAGAATCTTTATCTTGGCCCCAATCATGTTGACCCTGTACATGACCACAGTTTAAATACACGTAAGGTTGTTGTTGATTTTCACCACTAGTCACTTTTCTAGGAATGACTAATGTATTCAATCCTACAGGACATTGCGGTCTACCGGCATTTATTTCATCTACTTGCTGTTCCAAATCACGTTTGTTCTGTGAAAAATTGTAATTATTAACTTTCGCGTTTCAATAGAATATGCTTGGGAAAGATATAGTCTAAGATCAGTGATGAATCGTAGTATGGAAAGTACTGAACTCACGTTCTGACAAGAATCAATCTTGCACGTCACCAGCTTACAGGTATGAAAGGGGGTGATAATTGAGTTGAGTCAAAACAGTAAGAGTTAGAAAAAAAATTTCAAATAAAAATTGCTGATCATAAACATAAGAAAAGGTTCTTTTTCTCTTTTGACTATTATCAAAAATAACGGAGCCAGAATGTCTAAATTTTTCACATATACATTCATACATTTCACATGCGCTTGATGTACTGTATGTAAATTTTGTTTGTCTGAGTAAAAACTTATTGGCGTTCTGGCTTCCTTATTTTTAATAATAGCAAAAAAAAAGACAAAGAACCTCTTGTATGTAAAATTTTATACACTAAAATATTTATTTTTAACTCTTACCGTTTTGACTCAAATCAACCACCCCCACCCCCCAGAAAAGCTGCATGTTTTACATGGCTGAAAAAATTACAACCCTACAGAAATAACGTAACTCAAATCTCCCACGAGATATTAGTCTAAAAGGCAGCATCTGGTATATGGAGTGTTTTTTTTAAAATTGGTATATACTACAAATTCGAAAAATAATATCAATCGAGTATATATTTTTAAACAATGTTTAATGATTTGAAAGGTCAATTTTATTAAGTTTTAAAGTTTAAATAAAATTAAACAGTATTTTATAAGGGAAAAAAACATCCCCTATATAGAATTGTACAAAGATCCTGATCATGTGGCATTATTTAAAATCGTCTGATTTTCGCCTTAGAAGATTAAAATAATCTTTCATAATATTAAATTAAAATTTTGAATTTTAAAATTATTATATCGTTGTGTCTTGTTTTAGTGTTCAAGACCCCACCTATATTTTGTTATATCCTAGAGTAGTGTAATAACTCTATTTGAAAGCAATTTTTAATATTGTACCAGAGATTGAATTCACTAACTTTTTGTTTTGACAGTTCACTTCGTCAGTAAACGATTTCTTAGTTCAAAATTATAGTGACTTTTTGGTTAGTAATTTACGTTATGTTTGTATTGCTATATACCTATTTTAAGTAAATGATTATTTTTATTATTAAAAATAATTCAATTGTTTTTAAATAAAATTAAGTAAATAACCATATAGTTACTAAAAACATAAATTTGTCAAAAGGCCTTATGGTTTTTACTTAAAAGATAACGACGCAAACTGTCAAATACAGTTACAGAATTCCAGCTCTAGATTCTTCAACAGTTTGTTTTCAATCTGTCGTACTGCAAATAATTAATCACCGAAAATCTAAATAATTTGATATTTTGATACTTTACTTACTGGAGAGTTAGCTAAACCGCTTGCAGATCTCCATAATAACGTTGCCCCACATAAATCTATTAATGTTCCATCTTGTAGTATATTATTTTCATCCTCAACCTATTCAATTTAAAATAAAAATATATAAAAGAAAAATATTCCGTTGAAAAGTTGATTCAGAAAATTAAATTTCTGTAAACTACTCACAACCATCCCTTTTTGTTGTGCTGATCGTGATTCTCTCAGTGAAAATACACCTCCACCTACAGAAACTTCTCTCCAAAGTCCACCTTTTGCTCCACCACCACAAAATGAACCACGTGGGTGCATTATTAAGACACCGTTTGTTGTTAAACCATCAATTTCTCTATTTTCTTGCCATTTTGTCGCTTTTTCCTAAGACATTATTATTAACTTTATAACTGAAGTACTTTTAAAAAATTAAATTTAATCTTAAAAGGGGAAAAAAAAAATATTGTTCATAAAGTTTTAAACCCAAATATTCTACACAGAACTTAGTCCTAAAACAGGGATTGGCTATGAGAGTTCAACCCGTATTGTACTCTTATTGCAGTGTCCAACTTAGCCCGTCGCATGAAATTTAAAAATTCCAGTAATCGAGATTGTTAAAGTCATCCCCAAACACGAGACATAATAGAGTATTTTGCTATGGGAACCAGAGCATCAATAGAATTTGTCACGAGTTCTCTCGTGTCAACAAAATTACTGCTTCGTTTTCCTTTAGAGTAGAGAAATCCTTCAGCAAGATGAGACTGATCGTAAAATTCGATGCAACACAAATAGACATTTCAACCTGTAGAGGTTTTTCACTTTTATCCTTTAGATTACATACATGAATATCTCTCAGTAGAGCGCAAATAAATGCTTACAATCCATTGATTAAGTGAAATCGCTTTTATTATTCTAGATCCAAAAGACGCATTCTAATTATCATCATGCCGTTGATCCATCTACGTAGAAAAATAGTACGGGCTGCGAAAGTGAAAAATTTGGTGCATCAATCCTCATAAGAAGGCGAACATGAGTTTGCTATTAAAACGGAAAACCGGGTTTTGCAATGGATTCCACAAATGGAGTCAAAAACTCTAGCCTATTCAATATGCTCGAATGACCCTTGTTTGGCCTGATGTACAATTTTCCATATCCTAAGTAGTTAGGTTGCTTTTATATTCAACCGCTCACCATCTGTTATTATTAGGTGAATTAGCAGTATACTGAATTAAACTAGAATATTTTAGGTTCAGCGAATATAGTTTCGTGTAAATTGAAAAAGTACCAAATATCTTTTGGTGGATATAGTATCCAACCGAATATTCAGCTTTAGTTTCTGCCACCTTCGGTTAAAACCAAGTCGAAGATTTGTACGAAGCCAAAATCTTGTCTTAGCCGATGAAAAATGACGACAGTTAACAGACAAAAGATCAAATTTGATTCAATAATTGATTTTTGATAATATTTTTATAAACTAAAAGATCTCAAAGTTAAGGTTTATTTCTAAGTTAAAACTCAGATTGTTTTTGTTTCTGTATTTCAATAAAGACAGAATTAACATAAATTTTGCTGTATACTTCTTTATTACTACGTCATAATATCAAATAATTATTCAGAGTTTTCAACGAAATTATATGCTATTTTAGCCAGTATTCAATAATTTTTTACTAAATTCAAACATTCGGCTTTGGCTTTTATGTTTTAAAAAACTTTGGACCATATTTTCTACGACGAATTCATGATCCTTAAGAATCTCGCACATCATTTTACAAAACCTACGGAGTCCTAATTATGGCATTAATTTTACGTTCCGTGTACGCGCTTCTCTTTATTCTTCGATGATTAGTTAGATAATTATGGCTGGAAAAATTAGCTACAATCAATATAGCTTACCCCTAAAAATATATTCCTTGATGAATCAAACCCTGCAGCATAAATACGTACAACATCTGTGTTATTACGCTCCGCTAATATTCGACAAGCAAAGCGGGATATCGTACTTTGTAATACTTTATTTTCTCCGGTCTTATCACCAGGTATTGTATCCATAACTACGAAATCTATTGGTTGTTCAGATGATCGTCCAATCTAAAATAGAAAAAAACATACAATCGATTAATCTGGATATCTATTGACTTAATTCTGTTTTTATACTTGGTACATATAGAATATGTCTTTAATTTTTTAGTCTAAAGTTTGTAATGCTTGTAAATATTGACCGCAGGAACAAAATTTTAGTATACGTGCTCATAGAATCGCTTAATTAATCCGTTTCCGTATATACGTGGAAGCGCTTGCCATTAAGATAACTAAAACACAAAACGGGGCCACGGGAAGAAATTTTGGTGGCGTATTCCAAGCGTAAAAAGTAAGTTTATGTTCGTGAATGAGGAAAATCGGTCTATATGGTTTAATGAATTCATGATCCCACATTTAAACCATAAAATATAAAATAAAAATTCAAAAACAAACAAAGTTTTCTTGAAAATAAAAAACTTTGGTTTGAAAATTTTTTTCGTAAACTGTGTTCGTAAAACTCACAATTTTAATTAAGAGTATTTTATGAATGCTAATGATTAAAAATATTGCAAATATTGATATTCAGACAAATATTGAATATCAAAACAGTTAACATTGTTAGTTGTTATCTTCACTTGTTAACGATAAAGTTGGATGATAAGATTTACAAACTTTTAAAATAAAGTTGAGGTTGTAAAGGTAGTCAGTGAAATGTTTGGCGCTTTGAGCATCATTTTATTTGAAAACATCATTTTATATGTAAACCATTTTTATATGAAAACTAGCTGACCCGGCAAACGTTGTTTTGCATGCATATTATTTTCAGGAAACATTTTTTTAGTTTAATAAAAATAACTATCTACTATAAGTGTTCGGAGATGTACTTACAACCGAAAGCGTTTTAGACAATGAAAATATGCTTTATTTAGGTTAATAAATTAATATTTATGAAAGTAACGAATATATTTTGAATTAAAATTCTTGATAGCTAAACATCAAAAATTAGAATTCATATTTTACTATCAATTATGACAGTTGAAAAAAATAAAGATAAATCTCTCAGCGAAATACAAAAGAAAGCGAAAGTGTACAATATTATCGTGATTAGTCCGCCTTTAGCCTTTAAATTTCATTGTTTTTCCCTTTAACTATGATCAGTTATCGACCGGCGAGGGCGGGAGATGAATTGAGAAAAAAATCATAATTAAAGGAAATTGAAATTATAAACTGAATAAGAATTTATCGTACTACAATTATTATATTCAATTGCGATCTTGCAACCCTATTGCGGATCTGTGGATAGAATGAAAAAAATAAAAATCGGGATGGAAAATTAGGGGTTAATCGTAGAAGGGTGAAAATTAAGAATAATATGAATTTTTTTAATTCTAAATCATGACAAAATAAAAATAAAAATCTTGCCAAAAAAATTAAAGTTTATAATTAACAAATAAAAATAGGGGTTGATCGTAGAGGGGTGAAAATTTAGGGTTGTATGTATTTTTTAATGCCACATAATAAAAAATAAAAACAAAAATTTCGCCCAAAAATTAAAAAAAAAAATTTTTAAGGATGAACAACCCTTATCCCTTAGGGGTATGAAAAATAGATAGTAGCCGATTCTCAGACCTACAGAATACGCATATAAAATTTGGTAAAAATCGGTAAAGCCGTTTCGGAGGAGTACGGTAACTAACATTGTGACATGGAAATTTTATATATTAGATATAGGTTTCAACGAGTGGAATAAAAGTGTCCTCGTCGACCAGCTCCAGTTTACCTGCTATCATGCGCCGACTTCTATATAAAAAACTATCTTCTATATTTGTCGACACATGATAACGGATAACTAGGGCTGGTCGATACTAGACACTTTTGTTCAACTTGTGGAAACCATTCTTTTGATTGAATTGAGCGTTAATTTGTGGAAAGCCATATCAATAAATAATAACACTAATTATATTGCAAATTTCCACCTTTTATTTAAATAGAACCATTTTCAAACCATCTGAAATTTGAAAATGAAAGTGGTTATATTAACCGAAAGAATATTGTTACATTATTATTTATAAATAAAAGTAGAAATTTGCTAAATATTTACTGTTATTATTTATTCATACTTTTGACATAAATTTGGTTCATATATCTTATATGTTAAGAGTAAGATGGCTTTCGAAAGTGCCAACTAGAAGTAATATTCATGGGTGCAAAATTGAAGATTTTCATAGGTGACGATTTTTAGGTATGTAGTCATACTACGCACACACCAAACATTGTTCATGAATCTGATCCATAGGACTTTTAAACGATCGGCTTTCGGACCATTAGCTGATTCTAATTTTTTTATGACTGATTTCGAAAGATTATTTGTCGCTTATTTGGTGACCATCCCCAAAAGTTAATTTGATGATATTTTTACGACGAAATTACCGAACGAATAACAAAGATATGTTGAATCCATGGGTGAAGGAAACAATTACCATTAGCTAGTTCATTCTTCCGATAACCACATAACATTCGAAACACTTATTTATAATACAAAAATTGATCTTACTAACAATTCTGTAAACTGTAGATTCCACTCAGAAGAAAATAAAAAGACATGTATAATATAACTTTCAACATTTCATAATTAGATAATATGAATTTTGAACGTTTATGTTCCACAAAGATCGACAGATTATGGCTGCCTGGCATTTTAAATAAGCCTGGAAGTTTCAGATCCTTTCAGATAAGAATCAGCGCATGTCTACAATAAACTATTTTCACCTAAATTAGTTTACGCGATTCTCTTCAAATTGTCTTACTAATGATAATGCATGTTACCAGGCAGCTGGGTGCCGTATTCATTTTAAATTATTTGTCACGCGCATACAATGCGTGAGTCAGAGAGAGACAGCGATACTTAAGAGTAAGTGACGAATATTGTGTAATAATTAATTAAAATCAGGTATACAAAATGCAATTTATTTTTTTCTATTCATTTATTTTTAATGGGTCAAAAGTATCCGAATTGGAAATTTTTGAAATAATACTAAAAATACAACAAATAAAATAAAATAAAAAAATTACTGTTTGAAAATAACGAATTCCTTGCAATTTTTTAATAAATTTCAGTGTTGAGAATATGGTACCGAGCTTCCTCCAAGAAGCATGCGTTTCAATCATCAGTAGGGCAATTTAAATTTTTCTTTTTTTAATAAATTTGGATTTTTGCTCCAATTCCCTAGATAAAATTATTTTGTATTTTTATAAATACGTATTTCGACTACAAAGTAGTCATCATCAGTATGAATTAGCTAGTTGTAATGATTCTCTGGAGAGATGTTACTCGTTGCTAATTTGGTTTGCACAGTGCAAAATAATTTGATCTAGGAAATTGGGGCAAAAAATCGAAAATTATAAAATTAAATAGAATCAACAAAAAATTAAGGTGAAAGAGTTTTTGGTACTCATGAACTGATTCCTACTAGACTTCTGGGAAAAAAAAAATTATATTACCTGAAACATATCTGTTTCATCATCTTGAACATACTCTACAATAACAGCTTGATTTCTTGATAATGTATATGATATTGAATGTCTTCGTGCATCTAAGATAGCCTGTGAGGAATGTGGGGTTTTCACAACATAATGTTTTGAACGTTTTACACCATTTGCTTTTTGTCGTTTATGCAAAACAAATTTACTTTTCCTTCTACCACGATCGCCTTGTGGAATTAATGATCCATTATATCTAGAGAAAAAATAATTATATTAATGAGACGAAATTAATTATTAATACTAATATAATTCATTTACTTAATGTTTATAAAAATTATTATTATTATTATTATTTTTAATTACAATTTTATAAATTTAACAAATTTGATATAATAATAATTTCATTCCACAAACTCAAAATGACATAATAATGCAAAAATAAAAGTATTTAAATTTAACATCCGAAGCAACACGGTGCAAAAATAAAAAGGAAATTTTTGTAGGTGCGATTTTTTGATTAAATATTCTTGTTTATTCCAATCTAATAGTGAAAAACGTGTTTTGAAGAGATTCGGCTTGAAACTTTCTATTAGCTAAATTTTATTTTTTAAATACAGAAAGTTTGGGAAAAATTCTCTACAAACCATAGCTCCGGTCAAAAAAACTGCACCTATCTGAACATTTAATGTTTTTTAAAACTCAAATATATACGACTTTTATAGTGTAATAAGTAATTTATTCAGTTTAAAATGAAAGCTTTACTTAGATAAATAAAATAAAATCTGTTAAAGACTAAAACACCATAAAAAGAACTATTTTTTAATTAAAAAAAAAACATGAACTGTTCAGAAAGGTGGATTTTTTGACCGGAATATATATATATATATATATATATATATATATATATATATATATATATATATATATATATATATATATATATATATATATATATATATATATATATATATATATATATATATATATATATATATATATATATATATATATATATATATATATATATATATTTAAATATATATATATATATATATATATATTTAAATATATAGGCCGAATTTTATTTAAACAGGTTTTACACTATTAGCCCCGGTATAAGAGACTATACTCAAACAAAAAAATAAAAAAACAAAAATTTCTTTATTAGTTAGTTTTTGATCTCTGTTGCTTTGGCATAATAGAAATATCATTGGCAAAAATATATTTATTGAAATTGGTATATTTATTGAATTGAAATTCTTTCGGATGAGAAAAAAACTTTTAATCCTTAACGGACATTATAAGTATAAAGATATATACATTATAAGTAACGCAAAATTTATACGTTAATCCATAAAAACTTGTCTTTGAAACCTAAAGAGATAAGAAAAAAATTCAATAATTTCTATTTTTCCAAATCAACCAACTTTATTTGGAATAGTATCAACGATTATTCTCAACATCCTTGCATCACTTTATTGCAATTTCTGAAAAATTGTACAATCAAGGTTTACGAATAGTTGTGAAATTTTTTATCAATGTTTATTTCACACCCTTAAACATTTCTAAGAAATATTAGAAATTCACTTTGACTGTTTTTTATTCGCTACATTGATAAAATGAATCTTATCTATTAACATTATTTATATGATGAAAATGATATATTTTTGTACATTTGCGGAAATATTTGCAATCAAATTTTTACTTACTTTATTTTAGTTTGTTTTTTTTTTTTTTTTAATATTACGTATTTAATTTTTTGAATAAAAATAATTATATTTTCTGAATCGATTTTAGAGACTCCGAAAATCGTACGACTTCTTCCGACTCCCGATTTTAATTTTAAACTCCCACTGCCATATTTTTAGGCAGCAGAACTAATCTGTTTGTAAAATTAGTCTAAGGCCACCTATGCCCAACAACAATAAAAATGCAACAAATGAATCTCATTCATATTTAAAATCATAAAATAAGTGATATGTATAGTTTGTTAAATTGTTTTACAGATTTAATGTTCATGTATTTAATAATTTTAAATCAGCAGAAAAATCTAGGTAAACGAATTTTTATTGTTGTCAAGTATACTTTAAGTATAAAAACTCAATCTGTCAAGTAATAGAGATTTAGAGAAGTAACCGGTTAACTACAATGTTGTGATACTCTATGGAAAAGTGTGTACCGTTTGTAAGTTCAAATTCATTTTAGAGCCAGTAAAATGCTTTGTATAACTGTTATGACTTAATCTTTGCTTTACATGTGTTTTCAGAAAAATTTAATAGATAGTGATTGTGTTACATAGATTCTCGTAGCCTAATGAGCCTATTCATGATTTTATTTACAGAATTCGAAAAACTCCGTAAAAATAATTTAACTTTTTCGAAAACTTAAAAATACAAGATTCCTGAACATTGACATAAATTTTTTACATTAATGCCGCAGAAAAGCATCCAGAGAATTTTGGATTTTTAGCAGTATTTTAATGTTTTTTCTATATACATATAATTAATTTTTTTATTTTAATCTTCGTAGTCTAAATTTTGGCATTAAAATATAACTACATTTCGAGCTTTCATATGTATATTAATATGGTATTGAGTTGCAAATTTGCGAAGAATGTTTTAGAAGAGGAATATTTCTTAGATAATTTAGATTTTTATTTTAAAAAGTTAAAGCCCTTCGTATAATAAGCGACTGCCTTTCAAAAAATCAAAAAGTTTTACACCCCTAAATTGTTTCTTAAATAGAAAAAAAAAAGAAAAAATCAAATTTGGATACCAAAAAAATTAAAAAAAAAAAAGTGTTTACGCGTTTATGAAAAAAAAAAAACAATGAAATTTTAAGAAATTATAAATTATGTTAAACTGGTTTGCCAACACTTGCAACGTTAAATCCAACGAATATTGAATAAATCTACAAAAATTAAGAAATCGATTTCTGTCCCACATAAAGGATTACAAACTTATCGCTCAACAGCTACCTACAATGTTAGACAATTGTGTAACTAGATAACATATTTTTTAGTAAGTACCTATTAAGAAAATCATGAGTCAGAGCGGTGTTAATCCAAAAATTACTATTTTATTTCCACGGAATATTTTATTTTGTATGTTGATACTAAATCAATAAAGTAAACGTATAAAATTATCTTATTTATATTAAATGAAATGTTTACCCTAATATGACTAGTTCTCCATATTTAACAAGTTGTTTAGGTTTTTCTGCATGCGCAGAATCCTGTTCTTCAGGAATAGGTGATTCTGCCCCGTCCGTCCTAAAAACAAAATAAAGTAAAATTAATATTGCACAATCATTGATAACATTAAACAATTTATTTTTTACATAATAGTGCATTGTTTGGTACTAAAATAATATTTTAATTGTGCCGTATAGTGTGTTGATCACAGTACATACTTAAATTAAATATTGAATATCAATCAAATAATATTTGAATAATTATTATTACTAATGAATCAAAAAAAGGTATTTATGAAAATATTCAACGTTATCAAATATATTATAAATGTTTACCTTATTTGTATAAAATTACATAGTTTGATATTAAAATCAACCGTTTATAAGGTTTGCAATAACGATATTGATATCCCCGTACAAAAACAAAAATATTTCTACATAGTACTGTTAGAAGTTGTAAGACAAAGATCATTTTTTAGTAAAGACAATACTAAAAAGTAAAAACAAAAATTGTTTGCAAAAAACAAAACAAAACGGGTCGAACTGCATAATTTCTTTCGTTGATAAAAGGAAACTACTCGTGACAATAAGACCCAATTTTGAACCTCTTGCACGATTTTGATTAAATTTGAAAATGTTTCTTCCGAAAATATGTAAATTCGATCAACTAAATTTGATGAACCGATTGGCAGATTTAGTCACCCATAGAAATAGGATATATAAATATTACCAGAATAAAATGGGAGCTACTAAATGTGAAAGTAGGACTACGTTCTATTCATTAATAGATTGCCTTCTTGTTATAGTAGCTATTATATATGTGAAATGAAATGAAAGAACGATTCTTTCAAGGGAAAGTTGCCTAGTTTAACAAACTCTACTATAGATGCCGTCTTTTTCGGAATTGTCATACAAATTTAGAAATTTTGAGTATAAATCAAACAGAAACATGGAATTATTATATTGGTAAATATTGTGATTGTAGAGAGGGGTTTATGTTCGAAACATAAACTATACTATCCAGGAGGCATCAGGTAATTCATTCTCACAATGTTTTTAATAGTGATATTTGTGTAGTTACAAGTGTATTAAACATATCATGAACGGCCATATTTGAAAATATTTGTAGAAATATTATCATTGTGCTGGTGAGTCTTTTTTCTCTCGAAATAAATAACAAATAAAAAGGCATGATAAATTGAACAAAGTTGGAGTTACAATAAATTTCAACAATGGGCAGGAAAACTTTTTCGCTATTTTTCAATTTATTTTATTTATTTATTTATTTAGATCATGTAATTCTATTTAGGGTAATAAGGGATATATTTAGGGTAAGACTATTTTTGTATAGACAAGATTATCAGCTAAGAACATAAATCGAAAAGAAAGAAAAAAATCGATTAAAGAAAGTCGTCAAATGGGTTATAAAGACTATATAAGTCATAAATAAGATATCCGACAGAGTTCTGTAAAGTGTTAAAAAAAAAATTTTAACTATAAGGTACTGAAGTATGCATAGCCTGGTGTAAGCGCCCTGGTTATGAACAATATTATTAATAGTTGTCAATGAAATGATTAAGAAAGTAGCACGACAGGTTTTGTAATGGGTAGTATTTGACAGACTGGAAGACATCGATTTTGTTAACAATAAACGATATGAAAAACAAGCAAGGTGACTTTGACCAGATTGTGATAAAACAAATAGAACAAGTCAACCAATTCCAATGTCTAGGAAGTAACAAGGTCTGGAGGAACATAAACGAAAGACATTGATAGAATCTAAATTCAATTACTCGTAGTTGGAGTGAGTACGCATACTCACTTGTATAAACACCCTGCTGAGCGTTTACACCAGGCTATACGACTGAGTAAACAAACTCGGTCGAGTACTTGTGTGGTGTAAACCTTCGGACAAATAAAAATATCACATTACTACCATTTAAACTGTACTAGGACGAACACTCGCCTTAATTAATTAATCGATGGAGTACTCCAGCTAATCGGTTGAAAACCACAGGGGAGTAGGCCAAATCTTGAGTTGAGAATAATTTGGAGAAAATAGATTTAAAAAAAAGTTACCAGAGGCAATAGCTGGCGGGAAAATAAATATCATAGTTCAGAATATACCGAGACACTCAGTTCTTTTTCATAGATCTTGAGAACCGAATAAAATCTACGTAAACAGGTTTAAAATATGACTGCCTTGTCAACTCTCCCATACTTTTATTCGAAAATAAAAACCTGTACAAAAATGATAATGTTCCTATATCGTTCATGCATTCTTTGTCGTTAAAATATTATGTAAAACATGAGATGGTAAAAGTTAAATTACCTTTAAACAACAAAAATTAACTTTTACGAAAAACGAACGAATAACCAAAGAACACAGAAAATAGAAGAGAATGATTTTTATTAATGTAAAATAAATGAAATATAAACACGAACAATGTAAATGATTATTGATGACGACATGATATTGTAAATCTAATTATTATCTTTAGGGTCATCGAATTTTTGACTATATCATGCAAAACTAAATTGTTGTTACAATTTATTTAAATAAACTCATTTGAAATGTATATAATTTATTTATATTATCATACAATCGATACTAAATTATTTAATAAAAATATATTTGTAATAAGTGTGTCTTTGTAGTTTATGTGTTTAAATGATTATTATGCATTTCAATTCAATACAATGTCTTTGATGAATAGAAAAGCCATGATACTAGATCTTCAAAAGCGAGTCCCTAGCTTGAAAAACTATTTATCTGATTATCTGCTAGCCATTTTTTTGCTAGCCGCTTCTATAAATTCAAAATTCATTACAGTTACATTTTAATTCTTTAGATAGAAAAAATTGTCCACAGACTCTTTGGTTCATTAAAAAAAAAAACAGTTTTCCGTTATGATGTCTTCAATTTTATTGTTTTCGAGTCATCTCCTGCAGACTTTTTGGTTCATTAAAAAAAAAAACAAAGTTTTCCGTTCTTATGTATTTAATTTTATTGTTTCCAAGTCATCTCCTGCTAAAATAAATCAGTTTTTGGACAATGTTTAAAAATAGGAATAATGCATATAAGATAAATACCATTTTTCAAAAACTAATTTTTTTCTACGATTTTCAAAGAGGCATGGGGTGTGAGGTATGATAAATTTTGGTTTTCTTTAATTATTTTGAAGCGTTGAAAATGTATATTATAATTATTTTCGTCAGGGATGCTATCATATTATTAGGGAAAGTTCAAATATTACATAAACTTTAATTTACATTTTTGCCCGCAACGAATAATTTTTTGCATTTTTAAATAAATGTGATTTTTTGTGGGAGAACGGGGGACATTTGAAGTCAAAAAAGTATGGCATGATGATATTTGTTAATTACTAGCTTGCAACAAACTATCTCTTAACTGCCAGAAATTAAAAGAACTATTGTATAAAAAATCGATTAAAAACCGCAATTTATACAATATATTTTCCATTCTGTGGTTGTTAAATTTCTTGTAGTTTTGAGACTGTATTTCCTGGTCTATAAGTTCATATTGTGTAAATTTTTCATTGCAATATTACAATTAAAAAATTATTTACGCAAGATCTAGACACTTCAACGAACATAAAATTACCCATAAAAAACAAATAAATTTTTTTTAAACAATATTTCTTATCTACCGACAAAGCTTATCATAAAATTATTTTTTTTCATCATATAATAATTCCAAAGTGTACAAAGTGTATGGCTAAAAACATGTGGCTATAGGCTTATTTTTTAGACAATTTAAAAACTTCTCTCAATTATCAGTTTACCAAAGTATAAGCTATTTTTCATTTCTATTTCGCACAGGCGATATAAAATCGAAAAAATGTGAAAATAGTGCCACATTAATTATAATACATTAAAACGATACCAATTTCAACGATCATACCAATTTACTAATCATTTTGATTTGAACACTAGAAAGGTTTTACGTAATTATTTATCCAAGACTAAGGGAAAAAATTATTTTATTGTTTACCTCATGTAATAAATAATTATATTATTTTAACATGTTTTTATTAATTCGCTTTCTTATATATTTGTTCGGTTGTAATTTTGAAATTGATTTTAAACTAACTTTCCGATGAGCTAGATTATTGGAATTTGGACCATAGTTTAGAAGTGGATGACAATACATGAAAATGTGTAAAACAGGAGAAGCACGGAAAGGAGAAGAAAAATATAAAGAAAATGATTTCAATTAACTTCCCGATGAACTAGATACATGAAATTTGAACCATAGCTCAAAAGTGGATGACAATGCATGAAATAAAAAAAGGTTAAGAAAACAAAAAAGACAACAACAAAATCAGAAGTAAATAAAAATGAAGAAGAAGAATTACATTCACAATACGAAAAATTCATTCACATAATCCTAAAAAGCAAATAATAATAAAAATTATTTTAAAATTGTTGACGTAAAAATTAAGAGGTCGATCGATATGTATTTATTATTATTATTAGTATTTATTATTGTTATTGTATTTAACATTTTTCTATGTATTTGTTTATAAAATTTCATATAAATAACGGGAGCATAGAGTATATTCCACAGTATGAAGATGGACTAATATCTGAAACATATATCCTGCAATAATAAAAAAGAAAAGCCGTCTTGTAATATTAAAATGAAAAAACCGAACATTATTTATTTAAATATTTTAACATAAATAATAATAAAATAAAAATAATATTTAATGTATAATACCATGTTTTTATAACGGACTAACAAGTAAAAAATAATTTCTCTAATTTCAAATGATAAACATGGGACGCATGCAGCAGATAAATTTATATGACTAATAGCTCAACTAATGTTACACGCTTTAAGTTTGAAATTAGAGAAATTATTTTATACTTCTTAGTCTGTTATAGAAACACTAAACATTATTTTTATTTTATGAGTATTTAAAATTTTTTTAATACCCATAAAGTTAAAATGGAAAGAAGCAATTAAGTTTTAAAACACTTTCTCCATATTTTTATTGTTTTGTTTTATAGCATAGTCATTCCATTTACAGATGTCCTGAAATTTTCAACTATTTCTCTCATCAATATATCTATTCAAAAGGTAGACAATAATCAAAACTTATTTTGAAAAATAAAGCCTTGCTTTCTCATTTATCAAAAAAATTATTATTTTTTAATTAGAACTCACCGAAAGCATATTTTTACAATTTTAGAAAAATGCTATCCGACTGCTTTTGCTGTGCAGTTTAACACGTTGCAGTCACACCACTAAATAATAACGTCAGGGTCATATGGAGGGCCAGCAAAATATACACAGGAAAACAGTTCCTATTTGCGTGTCTTATTTGATTTATTGACTTAAATCATGTTCTAAACTTTATTTTCACATTTTCTTTAAGTAATCCATAGTTTTTTTTTATTTTGAGTTATTGAATTAGTTATTAAAATAGAAACAAAAAACTCAAAACATCATGCAAAATTCGACTATTTTTATACAAAAATTTCTTGTAAATTTTAATATTAGTAATATAAAACAAAAAAAAAACGCCATTTTACTCGGAAAACATTATATTTTCGAGAAAAAATTAAAAATTTAACGAATTATGAAAAAAGTATGTTTATTTTGAAATAATAGCCCCAAAGTTTGGCTTTGGTCCATAGTTAAACTTTGTTGAAAATTAATTACAACTAAAGTGATCATTTTTTGTTTTCGAAATATTTGAAAATATCTGAAAGAAGGTTAATTTTAACACAAACTAAAATGTTAAATCACACTGGAACACAATTGTTTCTAACTCAAAACAATTATAAATAGACAATAAATTTAATATCACTCTATACAAAAATTAATTTACAAAAAATCAATTAAATATTCTAATTATTAATAAGAGATTGTGAAAGTTTATTAAAAGAAAAAAATACTAATAATAAAGTAAAAGTAATCAAAATTAAAGTTTTATTTAAACCTATTACTATAAAATTTTTACTTATCAAATTTAAATATCTGTCTTTGAATAAATACAAAAATGAAAAATGTATACAAATGTAGAAGCAATTTTTATAGTTTTGTTTGCTACAATTTCAGATCAGAAATGTTAACTCTTAAACGTTCGTAATTATTCGCGAAGATGGCAAGCATTTATAATAATTTCATATTTAAGCCAAGATAAATCGGGATGAAATTTTGATGAAGTCTTTTGTCTAAGGTATCCAATTTAACACCGCAGACACAAATTTGATGTTTTGTACACCATTTTTTACATGAGCAAATATGAAAAAAAATCCGCAAATATTACAAAAATTCAATATTTAAAAAAAATTTTATTTTTAGTAATAATAAACGAGAATGAAATTTAATTTTTAGAATATGACAACTATTTGAAATGAAAATGTAAATTCCAAAAAGGAAAAAAAATCCAAGTTATAATTTATAAATGTCAATATCAAAACAAACCAAAAAATTTTAAAAATCTCTGCAACTTATATCGAAATTATCTGACTTTTTATTCAAACAAAATTAAAATTCACTATTAAAAATTTTTCCTAATCAATAGACATAATGTTATCAGAGTTTAGAGACATAAACAACTAAATGAATTAAATAAATTAATGCCAACTATATAACATTTTTTTAAGTTTTTCGTAATTTTGGAAAAAACAGCAAAATCTTAAAAACTATAAATTTCAATCTCCAAAATGATTTGTTTACTTTTCATACCAAGTTTTTAAATTCGATATAATAAATTGCAGAATTGAAACGACACGTTTATAATATCTTAAAATTTCGTGAAATTTTGTTAAAACTTCCGACAATCTCAAGTTTTTCCGCGGTCACCTTAAATATTACATATGTATGCCTATTTTTGAAGCTTTTCATTTCTGTTAGCAATTCAGTGCTCTCAAGTTTTAAGTACATATTTAAAGCACATATAATTAATAATCAAGGTCATTGATGAAAGTCAGTGTCAGTGATCGTACATCCTGAATAACTATTATAAAATCAATTTAGGCATCAAATAATATTTACAAAATAGTCAGTGTTGGCTGCAAGTTCAAGAACAAACTAAAAAAAACAAATAAATAAATATAATAATTTATACAAATTAATCCAACACATAAGCACATATGCCGCTAGCTATTAAAACCCGACATGTATATAGTATATACATTTTGCATGCTTAAATTACATACAAATTAACACCCACTAAAAACAGCAATTCAATTGCAGTTATGTGCTCTGCCCCACTAGCGTTTTTTTCAACACAGCGACGGACGCTGAAACTTAGGTGCATCTTCACATCGACTGAAATGGAGGAGGTCACACTAGCATTTATTTCAATTGTCCTTGAAAGAACGTAGAAAAGACGTCAGTTTTCGTGCACGTCGAATGCACGTTGTAGCTACCAATGAAATAAAATGTAGCTTGTCACATTTCCATTTGATTTGATTTTACAATACATTTTTAATTTGTTTACAATTACATAATATTAAAACATTTTAAATTTGAGAATTGAGTAAATACCTTGTAATTCCCAGTTTAACTGTACGTAGGTAAGGTCAGGTGTAATTATATATGTATATGTTTCTAAAAATATTTTACAAATACAGGCTATGTCACTGTGCATTAAACATAAGTAATTTTAAAAACAAACCATTAGTTTTGGTTTTTTTTTCCAAATACTACTTAGTACTTTTCAACTACTAAGATCATGCAGTGACTACAACCACAGCACACAGCATTCCTAGGCAATCGCCCTTCAAAGTACTGATTGTGTGTGATGTTGCCTTGGTGAATAATAATAATAAGAATGAAGCGGTTTTGTAATCTTTGTGAAATGAATCCCTCACCCTTTTAGGATAAAAATATCAATGAGAAATGAATTAGGAAAATTTTTATTTTTATTGCATTTGCTCTTTTTGAATATACCAAAAACCAACGTCTATTCGACGTTCGCGAAGATCAACGCACGTTTAATAAACGCTAGTGTGACTGCCCGTATTTAAAACGTTAAAATCTAAGACGTCCGTTGTATATTAAACGCTAGTGTGCCTGCTTGTATTTAACACAATAGAAAACTGGAACGGGCGTCTGTTTCACCACACGTTGCTAAAGGCAACACTTGAGTGGCAGAGCACTAAAACTGAACAATTAAATGAGAATATGAGATCGGAAGAAGGTTATCGATCATACACACTGTTAAAAATTTTCCGGGTTCATTTTTTTTTTTTTTTTGCATATTTGGATGATGTATCCCAAATACAAAAGCTGCTGATTGAAAATCAGATTTAAATTTTTTTAAGTTAGTTTCTATATCATTTATCTGGAAATAAAAAATTATTGGGGCATAATAATAAAAAAAAATAAAGATTTTAGAAAAAAAAAAGTTTAAAATTGCTTTTGGTGACCTTGAAATTGACCAAGCAGATTTTCAAGATAGTTTTGCATCAAACTTCAAAGACGTATACATACCCTGGGATAAAATTCAAAGTTGCCGTAAAATGATTTCGTTTTATTTTCTAAACCTTAAATTCTTGTATTAATCTTTTTTATTTATTTTTTGAAAATTATTCTGGTACAAATAAGTATAATACATTTTTATGTATTTGAACGTATTTTATATAATTTACAAATTTTAAATCCATTGATGTCTAAAGATATGCGGGATGTTTAATAGATAACGACATGTCCCGGGAGTAAATCTCTCAACAAAATAGATCTGGAAAAAGTCTCGCGTAAAAAATATTCCCAAAAATAATATTTCGATATATATATATACTAGCTGGTACTCGCCGTTTCACTGCCGTAAATATATAGTTTAATTGTTGATTTTTCTTCGAACGCTTACACAGCATACAAAGGATACGGATAAATAAAATGCGAAACACGTCTTCCATCAATACGGTTAAAGAATGCTTATGCAAAATCCTTTCTTGTCGGATGCCCGGTATTTGGTGTAGCAGCCGGTATATCGTGATGTGTGGGTACACTTAGTACTTCGAGCGGTGGTATCCCTGGTATTTCTTGAAGCATTTAAAGTCCTTCAAAACAAAAATATTCCGTATGAAATTTATAATAAAATAATGTAATTCTTTTTGCAATTAAAATTATAATTTTAAATTTTTGATTGTACTGCCAATTATTTAAATTTAAACGATTACATTACTAGGTGTAGATTAAAATACCTAGGCGATATTTGAAATGGGCGTAGGAAGAGTTTGTGCGTTTTTCGGTTCTTACGTTAGCCCTGAGAATTTAGAATATATGTTTGTAAATTTTCAATTTGATTGAGAGATATCGGTGCTTTTATTGCTAATTTTTTATTTTAATTACAAGATTATAAACGTCAGGTTTGAAATATGTCTTTATTTTTCGATTACAATACTCATATTTGGAATCGAGTTAGAACACGTCTGCATTCTTATTTACTATTTGGGGTTGTTTTAGTTTGGATCTGAGTATTTGCGGTCGAACTAACACGGATTTGCAGTTTTTTAGATTCTTAAGTTCTCCCTGTGATGAAAATACTAAGACCGAAGATATAAGAAAATAAGAAGATATTTTACCGACATAAAGTAGTTTTAAAAAAATGTTTAATATAGATATTTATTATTTTGTAAACTGCTTTTTTTTTATAATGACGTATTTTTGAATTATTATTTTTATTTGGGGTCAGAGTTGGCGTAATTCCATAGCATTTACTCTCAGGGAAATACCAAAGACTAAAGCATGGTTAGTGAATGTGGGTCTGAACGTCCATAGTTTGTTATATTCGAACTTACAATAGACCGGATTTTATTTATATCGTATATTCGTTTTACAGGAAAGTATGTATTATTGAACGTAATCTAATCAACGTACAGTACAAGGCAGATGTAAAATAAAAACCAGAATTGATTTTTTTTCCAATTTGTTTACGTAATATGATATACGTCATTAGGGTAGTGTTTTATTGTAGTCAGTGAACTTGATACAATTTGCTTGCTATTTTAAAATTACAAGGTAGAATAATATAGTTTGATATCTGTTACGTGTTGGATAGCTCTGTTGACATTTTTATTATTCCCTTAGTATTTAACATTTATTTGATCACATATCTATCTACACGTTCACAAGGTTACATTGCATTCAATTATTCCTATAGAATATAAAAAAAAGGTTATGTGATAATCTAATACGGTATTCGGTGTCAACAAATTAAACTTTGCAAATAGCCTGGATGGGTGGTATGATATCAAAAGTATTGTTATTGAAATGCACAACTAACCAAAATTGTGCTTTATACCGACTAATTCGATCCCGTCACATTTAAAAATCCCTTTCAATTAACCAACTTTAAACTTACAGGATAATTCTGAAATTCATTTAATCTGCCACCTCTAGGTAGGTTTATGTTGTGCGTTCAAAATTACTTTTTTTCTTTAGTGTAAAAGCTTGTACCTTTAAAAGTATTTTCATGACTTTGAACTCAATGAAATGAGTCAAATCGACAGAGAGAGATACATTAAACATTTTTTAATGTATTCATATATTTCTATCATTCCTCAGAGACACCCTCATATTGGTTTGCGACATTTATACATATCAAAACATGGAGAATGGGCACTAAAGGCACATTGTGACCACTTCGAAATAAAAATTCTAACGTTTTGAAGATTGACATTTTTCTGATATTTCTGGTGAAATAACTGCATGAATATGCGGAATGCCATATACAGTGGACCTCCGATAATCCGACATGGTCTATTATTTATTATGTATTGAATTCGACAAATTCGCTAATACGACACTGCCCTGCAAACTGTTTGTCGGATTACCGGGGGTCCACTGTATTGTGTAACAGAAGTTTTCATAATCTTGACGCAGTATGTTACAGTCAATTATAAAAAATATTTTTACTTCCTGAATTCAATATTGATGCTTGTCCATGGAAAAACCACTCAAACACATTATTATATTACTAAACCATGCAAAAATTATTACAGGGACATTGCACCAGAATTTCAGCAGTTTTTGAGAATTTCTGGAAAAATTATAAAATATATGATCGAACGCTTTTTTAGGTTTTTGCGCTGAAAGTTTGATACAATGTTCGTGTAATAATTTTACAGTTTTTGGACCGAAAAAGGAATTATAGTTTAACTTTTTGAAAAAAATTTGGTTTACATTTGCATTTCTAAATTTCCAGAAGCATTAAAAAAAATATCAACCTTCCAAGTCTTTTAATTTTCTATTTAGACAATCTATTGTAAATTTAAATAATATAAATTTGTTTTTACTATATTTCAATAAGAAATAACCTTCCAATTACCGCAACAGATACCATATCAACTGCTTTCACCTGTCTACTGTGCCATTTTTTAATATGGTTGCTGATTGAAACCAAGATCGTAAATTTTTTATCCATGACATGAACTTACTAAGTTACATGTAATAAAATACAAATTTTTTGTCGATGGTTACTGAAAATACGAATTATAATTAATTTAGGTATTGCGGAAAATTGTACATTCTATAGTCTAGGAATTGATACATAATTTTTAGCAGGTATTTCAGAGTCTAATAATTTTTATAAATCATCTGTACCAATGTCTTCTCATAAAACTAAAACACTTGGCTAAAAGGTAGTAGGAGTTAATGTCTCATTTTAGCGATAGATTTAAGTTGACCAGGCAGGCACAAGCTAGTAACGCTAGAAAATAATAAAGACCCAAATAAAATTTTGATATAGGTGTTCGTTCCCAATCATTTCTGCATGTCTGCCCGTCACCCAGATAACTCAAAAATGAAAAGAGATAGTTAATTGAAATTTAAGTTCATAAATGAGCAAAATCGGTCCATTTGATCCAATGGATTCATGATCCAACGTTTAAACCATAAAATATAGAAGAAAAGTTAACAGGAAAAAATGTTTGTTTTTTGAAAATACTTATTTGAAACGATTTTTCGTAAAATGTTTTGATTCAGAACAATTTTAACTCAAATTTAGTAAATTAACACATATATAATTACAATAGATACAACTATTCCTATGATTAAAAATTATTCATACATTGATATTTAATCACATGTCGAGTATCCAAACAGTTAACTCCAGTTAGTTGATGTTTTTAAACTCTAGCTCTCATGATTCTTTAAATCTCATTGTGGATCTTACTACTATTATCGTGTTCACGTTTGAAACAAAGTTTCTATTAATTTTTCATCAGCTGTATTACAATATACCTGATCTTTAGATATTTGATACGATAATTTTTTTTAATCTATATTCTTAGTTGAAGGATTTTGATTGAATTTAATTTTTTTAAATTAATTTGTGGTCAGTGTTTTGTGTTGAATTACATGTAAAATAATAATATGAAAGTGTTATTAATATATATATATATTATTTATTCCCTTAAATTGTATTAGTTTTAATCTTTCACAATATTTATTTTAATCAATAAAACAAATCTAACTAATCTATTTACTTTGTATCATGTTGAGACGTAAGATGATTGTGTTTACAGTTTTTATTACTTTCTTTAATCGTATAGTACACGTAATGTTTTATGTTCAAATTTTCGACATCCAGTTTTACTAGTACAAACAGATTTTTGAGACTAATTAGATCGTCGGGTATTATTTGTAAAATATAAAATTGGCAATAAATAAATAAAAATTGGATCCATTAAGAAAGAGATTTTTTTGAAAATTTACATTTCAAATTGGGAAAAACCAAAAAATATTATTTACATGCAAAAACAAAAACAATGTATATAATTAAAATGTAGAAACATATTTTTCCAACGCATATCTAAATTGCAACTTATTCGTTAAGGTATACCAGATATATAGATTTAAGTGAGCATGTTCGTACATTATGAGAAAATTTTATGTCCATTATTGGTAGTGTATCTTTTGTTTCTGACCCACACCGATCGAGAGAAGAGAATATAAGATGCATATTTTTTTACAACAGTGCCAGTCTTCGGGGGATATTTCTAAACAAAAACCCCTTTATATTACACTTAACTATAAAAATATAATTTAAAGTATTATATATTTTTTATAAATTTACTGTTTATTTAAAATTTTTAATTTTCTTTATTTTTTTTTGGTAAAAAAACCATTAAATAGAAGGAAGGAATGTTTACATAATTGAAATAGCATACAGATATATAACAAGACGTTTATATGTAGCCATTTTAAGATCTAAACGTCAACAGATTCAGTCACGGTGGACCGAGCCACAACACATTTTTAATTATGTAAGCAAATTTTTATTTTTTTACGAATGCAATTAGTACATATTATTTTCTTTACGATTTAAATAATATCAAAACAAGTCAGTAGGAAATCCAAAGGTTTCATTCGTCCGGAAATGAATTCACACAAATTTTTTTACAGGTTTATCAAAGCTGCTGACGTCGAATCCACCATTATCTTTCCTTAGAGATATCTTTCATTTATCCATTATCTTTCCTCCAAAATAATTAATTTTATGATCACAGTTGATATACAAATATTCCTGAAAGACTTTAAGAATTTTTTTTTAAATAGAAAATGATCCATCTTTTGTGCCCCTGCTGGCATTCGATTCCATTGTTAGTTATGTCTAAATTTGACATAACTAACATTTGAATGATTTTCTTGAAATACGTTCGTTCTAAAATCACCCTTAAAAATGCAACGCTGCCTCCTATACTATTATAACGGTTTTGAATTTTATTGTTCTTAATTGAAGGGCTAGTTAGTAGGTATTATCATATTTTATGGTAAGTTGTAAAAGAAAATTATGTTTACTTAGTAATATGTTTATTTAAATAAGTATGTCCGGAACGCTATCACCGACTGAGTCAGTCGCTTTATGTCCATAATAATCGATTTCAACAAAATTCACTGTTGTAAAATTATATAATACGTGTACATACAAAATTTCTTTATATTCGGATGAATGGTTCATGATATATCGTGAATCGATAAACCGTTGAGCATAAGTTTCTGCGACAATAAAGCTGACTTTGTTTATTTCTCGTTTTTTCGTTCCAATTTGTTATTATTCTCTTTAGTCACGATTTTCCAAAACAATCGATTTTTTAACATAATTTAAATGAAGTTGGACAAAAGAAGTAAGTTTCGAGTGCTATATCCATAGAACGATAA
>JAEMTY010000223.1:0-25000 GCA_020423425.1 Chrysopa pallens
TAAATTAATTAATTAATTAGTTTGAAACCAGTTATAAATTATAAAAATACTTACGTTGTAAATTATACCTGTATACAGTATACTGTTATTTAAAGTGGACTAAATATCAAAGATTTAAATTAAATCGCAGACTGTAATATCAATGAACAATTTTAGTGCAAAAAAAGTTATTTTTTACAATAAAATGTATTTTTTTATTCGTAAACAATAATGGAATTTTAGGTTAACAATTAAGAGTTAAGATGGTTTATCCGCAAGATATAAACTGTGAACGTGTAAAAGGTTTAAAAACAAATGCGAGCAAAATCGCGTCTCCATAACTGCCTTAGTTTCATATACGTACAGACACACACACAACATTTCTGAGAATTTTTACCACCGCACATATGCATATACTGACATCTCTTTATGCACACTAACTTGTTTCATCTATAGCTAATCGATATTTGTATATTTATGTTCACGTGGTGTTGTTTACCTACACTTGTAATACGTATATTACTTTTTTATTTTCGTTGAAAGACTCAGTATATTATTGTTATACATGTAATACAACTATAACATATAGTACATGTAATACACACTAACACCATATTTTTACACTGAACATGATTTACACATTTATATTTATTCATATATCTATTTGGTAATTTTACTTGATTATTCGTGTAATAACGACACAGCACACTTCATACCACTACAATCAAACAGTACGCATTTATTTTTTATTAAGTCTGTCGAGTACATCTCACAAGATTCTGAAAATTTCTCCCCCATGAAAATTCCAACGTCCGATGAAGCAGTAGGGTAATTAAAAAAATCAGATGTGTTCAACATTTTATGTCCAAAAATGTAAATCTCACTTTTTTTAGGTAATTTTTTTGTTGTTGTCAATATCTTGTCAATTAAGATCACATGATTGTTTTTTAATAAAATAATATTGTCAGGATATTTATTACATAAATAATTTTGATTAATACTCACACTTGAAACATTTCTAAAACTTATTCCTTCAAAGTTAAAAGAAGATGAACTATCTATCATACAGTTTTCAAAATTTTTTTTTTCTATTCCAATTACCGTCTCATTTTCCAACTCAGATAATCTATTGAGTACTTGAGTCAGAGGTTTGTAAGGCGATTTTATTAGTCTTTTGATAAACACTTAGAGATAAATTTAAATTTAATACATCGTCGGATATATGTATCAAATTATGCATGTTCAATGTTTGAGACTGGTCACCGTAGAATGACGGTAATAGATAAAAAAATTTCCGTAACAAATTTTTAGCGTAATTATTAAAATTTATCATGAGCTCTTTTGAGTGTAAAATACGAACAGCGACAAATAGAAGTAATAAGTGTTTGTACTTTTCTTCACTCAAGATTTGTTTCAACACTATTAGTCCACATACAATAAAACAAAACGAAACTGAGTTGCCTTCCATCTTGCTAAGCCATTTGTATCAAATATTTTTCTTTGGAATTCAGAAGGTACAGAATTAGTTAATTCTAAAAATCTTTCTCGGAGTTTGATAACTTTCTTTACTTTTAATCGCGCAATACTCGTTCTTAAGATCAAAGATTCTAGTATGGTCTTCATAAGTCCTTGGTGCAATAAATGCATCGAATCTAGAACCACTGAACCCACAGGATCAAAACCAGGCAGCTTCCGTAAAGGGGATTTTAATCCCTCCTTGTGATGCTGTTTTTGGGTCTTATTTTTAAAACTTTCGCGGGTACGGAGTTCACAATTCATGTTTGATTAAACTCTTTTTTTATGCCTCTTCTTTCCTACTGACTTTTCCTGAATTGTACATCTTTCACGTGCATAAAAAGTACCAGCAGCTTTACAACATTTAATGAAAGATCTAGCTTGAGAATCTGCAACTATAGCGATGATTTTAAAAGCATATTTTTTTTATCAATTGTGATTCCATTATTAGTTAATGTTTTACACTCTTTCACAAAATCTGACAGATATTGTTTGACATTGGCAGGTTTAGAATCACCACCATAAATTGCAGCAACAAACGGATGAGTTGTGTAGTTGGGATTAAAAACTTTGACAGTGATGGGCCACAATTGTATTTGTGAATTCTTATAAACTTGTATTCCGTCAATATGTATTAGAACTTCAATGGTATCTTCAAGAAATATTTTTGGAGAAGAATCTTTTGCAGTCCTTCAGCTACGCCGAGATATTTATAATCACTGTCTGTTTCTTTTAAAGATGGTATAGACTCTACTACTTGTTGATGTTTAGTTTTTAATAACGTTTGTGCCGTTTAAGGGAGTGTTGGATGACCTTCTTCCCTCGATAAAACAAGTAATTCTGATATCGTATTTGATTGAAGGTTAGCTCTATTATTCAAAGCCCATTGACGAAGTCTTTCTTGGAATCTGTCTGAATTTTCACTTTTTTCCTGGGTCACATTTTCATTTTCACTAGAGTCATTATCAATTGTTTCCATTTCATTAGTCACTATAATCTCATCTTCCAATGTATTTACAATTTCGACATTATCCTCAACAAAAATATCACTTGATAAACTATTTTCGTCAGTAACGTCATTATGAACCACACAATAATTATAATCACTGTTCAAAGGGATATCAACTGGTTTTTTATTATTTACACTATTATCACCATCACCATGACTCACGTTATTTACAATTTTCATGTGAGATAAAATTCTACGTTGGGATTTTTTATTATCAATAATTTTTTTAATAACACGATGTTTTTTATCCGTTTGTACATATTGAAAAAAAAAATGTTTATTTATAAAAACAATATTTTAATATTAGAAATATTCATATGAGTATCGTTCCGCGTTTCTCAATATCTGTTCATTAAGGAACAGCTGATCTAATTTTTAATAAGCTTGCGCAGTCAAAAAAGTGTCATATCATCGGCCAAGCATCGGCTGAAGATCGCAAATTATTATAGAGCGTATACTACGGCAGGCGATGATAAGCCAGCTATAGGCCGTTAAAGACTGCCGATACATGGCCGAGCATTGGTAGCCGTACCTTGGCCGATCAACGGAAAATAGTTGATCATCGGCAACTTTGTACGGGTGTTCAATTTTTATGTAGGGTAACGTCCCATTAGTTTTATTGAAATTTAATTCTAAGAGTCCGGTGGTTTCGAACTCGAAGCGGGTGTCGTAAAATTTTCGTTTTTTGATTGAGTGTCCTGGTTTTCGTATTCATCGTAATATTGTGGTTCACATGTTTGTGAGTCGTAAGGATCACAATTTTCATAATATTCGGGTTCGTAGTATTCCTGATTGTCGTTATAATTTTCGTAGTCTATATTATGGAGCTCTTTAGATGCAAATGTAGGTCGAGCTTGATTGTGTATTACTTGGCGAGTATTACCTGAACTAGTGTCTATTGGTGTAGGCTGATATTGTGGTTTGTAATGTGGGTTTTGATTTTGAGTTTGGTTTTGTAATGGTTAAAGATAGGCCTATTATATTGAATAGGTCTATGGTGGTTTTGACTTTGGAAAAGGTTAGTTTTATTTAACGTTTGATTTGGGTTTTGATAATTTTGGGGTTTATACATAGGTGAGTTGTAAGTTGGTCTGACTGGTATTATAGGTTGATTGATAATGGAAATTTGGCCGTTTCAATTGTATTGTCGGTTTAGTAGTTTATTGTAGGTTAATGAAATTGTTTTGTGGTATTGTTAGTTTGTGTGATATTCTGTTACGATCTCTACTTGATTGTTGCATGTTCATTTCATTTAAACATACATCGTAGGCTCTAAATCTTTTGGTCTGTTGGCACGTACTATATATCCTAACGTGGGGTCTAATCCAGCTATAAAGGATTTAAGTACTATGGATAGATAAACTTCACTATTTTCCGATCTATATTCCATTGATCTTGTCATATCAATATAATTAAGAAGGGCTGTTTGTAGATCAGATATTTCAGAATAGTATGATTCAAATGATTTTGTTCCTTGGGATATTGTGTTTAGTTTATGTAAAATTGTTTCCAATGTTCTACGGTCCGAGAATTGAGTTAACAAATGATCCTTAATTATTGTCCACAGATTTGGATCACCTACAGCTATTAAAGCTTCGTTAGCTTTTCCTGTTATTTTAGTTCGAATAAGTTCGGTGAGCATTTCTTCATTATTTGAAGCTGTGGAAAGTATTCGATCCACATTTCTAATAAATCTAGGTATAGTACCGGGAGTACCGTCAAATGGTACCATAATTTAAATTAAATCCATTGTAGTTATGGAAGTCATTTTTATTTCGTTAGTAATATTACTAAGTGAAATATTACTTAAATTATCAATTAATTTGTCTTATTTTAAATTCTCTTGAAAACTGAGTGATTTCATCCACAGAATCAGCGTCTGAGTCCGTGTTGTTGATTTCGGATAAACTAGATTTGCGTTCGAGTTTTAGAAATTTACCAGGTAACGATAAACCGTCGTTGGTGGTATGTTTTGTTTGTTTAGTTTTAGGGAATTTAGGCATAAGGAGGTACACAATAATTCAAATGAAAAGTTACTTACAGTTGGCAGATTATGAGTCTCCACATAAAGGTTTTTAGTTTCCAAAATTCAACCAGATTCCAATATTATGAATTCATTCCACTTGTTTCGATGTTCAGTCGAAATGTTGTTTTTTGAACCACTATGCTGCTTAATTCCAATATAATTTATTTTTTTGTTTGGTAGGTTCGTGTTCCACTCAGAATTAAAATTTACTCGTTACTTTAGTCGATTTTTGTACTTAAGTTACGATGGACGCGATAGTGAAGAAAACAATCTTTATTATTTTAAATTAATTTACAAACATTTAATAAAATCACAAAGTTTAATATTTAATTAACAATCAATATAATTTTACATACAATTATTGTACACTAATTACATGTAGTGACGTCATGGAATGTATAGCGAGCTCAAGTCAAAACTATTAATTTATTATAAGAATGAAATGTCTCAATTTATATTGAATAATAATGTTCTAGAATATTCACTTGTATTGGCCATTTCGTGTCGTCAACGGATGTTAGTTTGATGTTTGCTGGCTAAGCAAAACGTGAACAACACCTGTAATTTACATTATTGCTGTGCTATGTGGGAATACATGACTTCATGTTTTTTGTTTATTACTTCATGAAACTCATTTAGTTTCTGATCTTGATATCCATCACTATTTTCTGATTGAGTATCATTCGTAATGTTTTATTTACAATATGCTAAAAAACGTTTCAAAGTGAAATTCCAAATAATTTCCATCGTTTTTCAAACAAAAAATAGCGTGTCAAGTCAATTTTACCGCAAACATAAAAGCGTGTCATTTATATCTAAGTCAAAATTTCAGCTAAGATACAAATGGATCCACTTCTCGTAATGGGGGTAAAACACGTTTTGAATTGCTTAAAGAATCAATTTGATTAGTATTTCTTGTAAAATTTACTGTTGTAAAAGCCTCCAATAAATTTTTTTCAAATGCATCCGGTACGCTTAATACATCCGTTTTGTTTTTCATATTTAACGGCAGATTTTTTAAAATAAGTTTTTAGTTCATTAAAATATCACACCTGTCGCACCTGAGTGTAGCTGGGGCCACCACGACCGCGCTTAGCTAACCCCCACCTCATGGTATGTAGGTATAACAGACTCATTCATGATATGTGTGGTCTACCGTTCACTGGCTCTAAGACTATTAATATTTCATCCTGTTTTGTTTCTTTTTTGTTTAAATTGCCTACATCATTAATCTTTTTAATATTTGTTGATTTTGTGTTGCTAGCTCATTCAATGGTTCAATAATAGGCTTATATTTTTTTCTAATGTGATGGTTGTTAATTAATTATTCATCTGTTTTGAGTGCTTTATATTTTTTACGTATATCTACGTACTCAACTCTATCTTTGTCTTAAGAAGCACACCTAGTGTGACAGCGTAAAAAAAAGACAATTTTTGGGATAAAAAAAAAAAAAAAACCTAGTCAATCAATCGTTTTAAAATTTTGAAGGTATATTTATACATGTTTTAAGAGTACACAAAAATTTTTGAAAGAAAATATTAAATATTTTTGAAATGACAAGCGATCTCCGGCGGCGCCAAAAAAGGTCCTCCTCTGCTGTCATGATTGCAGCCTTCTCTGTTGATAAAACCTAAAAAAAAAAATTATCGTTAAACTAAAACATATTCTGTACGATGACCCTCGGGTTAATAAAAAAATCAAAAATTGACAAAATGGCGGCATGTTGAAAAAAAAAAGTTAAATTTCACTCAAAATTATGGTCGTTTTTTGCCTACCAAAATTCGATTTTTGATTAGATAAAAAAACTGGAGCGTCATCGTATGGAGAACTATATAGAAAAGATGCAAAAAAAATTTGATAGCGATCGGATCATTTGTCTCCGAGTAATCACTCCAGCAAATTCGAAAAATGCTGTTTCGAGAAAAACGCATTTAAAGATAAAATGATTGTTTTCACCGTTATAAAAAGATTAAAATCATACTTACAGCTAATCTGCTATTCCAGGCCCATATAATTCACCTTCCTCTTCCTCAAAAAGTGCTTGTTTAGCTGAACAAGCTCTTTTTCGAGATGATCGAGCCACTTTTGAACTAGCCCGTTGGCGATGATCAGCGATTCGTAGTATCGTCTCGTTCTTTAGAGCCGTATAATCTCTTGCTGCAGGTCCAACTTTTATTCCCATTACATTAAAAATCTTCAAAATTGAGAAGTAACCGTCATTAAATATTGAAGTTGCAAAAAAATTGGCTAATTCGATAGTTTTTAATCCATTATGAAGGTGCTTTGGTGAAAAGTGCCAAAGTAAACCGTTGTAACTTTCATTATTGTTTTGAGTGTTACTTCCTTTGCATCTATCAAGCAATTCATGTCGAGATAAGTCTTCATAAATAGACTTTAGAGCTTTTTCAACTTCTGGATCCAGTGGGAGGTAATCGTGCTTAAACTTAAAATTCTTTCAGCTTCCGCGCGGCGATAAGCGCACCAACTTTCTGCGTCTTCTGGACAATTATCATGGTTTGGTTTCTCATCAGTTGAACACAAATGATAAAACGTAGCCCAGATTGCTTTATATATTTCGTCTATATTATCTTGATTTCTCATAATTGCCAAACCGTAATATTTTTGAAGTTTATTTATTAAATTTACAGTTAACTTTTGCGTTGTCTTACTTTTTTAATTTCGGCAACGTGGTCCTATTCTTTTTTTCACGTGTAAATAGCATTCCAATTTTTGAACCAGAGTATCATAAGGATCAAAATCTAGTAAACCTTTATGAGTGGCACTATCACCATCGCCAATATAACGATTATATTTTACGCCATACTTACTAATGGAACGACCAAACATATCTTTTACGCTATCTACTTCCATTTTATAGGCAGATCCCTTATGATTAACTTCACATTCTTCTTCGTGTAACGATGACCATTCTTCGTAAACTTCAGGATCGCTCTCTTTTCGTTTTTTCCCAAAAAACACAACTCTGGCAGTAAAAGTAGACTTCATACATGAGTCAAGTTTTTTTTGCTGTATTTTCTTGCCAGCGTAACTACTCCAAAACGGGAAGTATGACCACGTTTTTTCCAGGTACCGTCCCCGCTAACAGTCAAATTTGTCTCGGAGTTTCCTTCTTTTGATGTAAGCTCTTTTTCTTTATTTACAGCTTGTTGCATACTTAGTTTACAAACGGTTTCGGCTGCAGTCCATAAATTTTTAAAACATCCATCAAAAGTTTGATGATAAAATTTGCTTGCTAGATCCATTAGGCCGCAAAAAAAATTGATCTCATTTATTCCGACGCCCAAAAGACGCATCACAGCAACAATACGTCTATTTATTTCGAATGCGTTATCAATCATTGGTCCAGAATTAATGTACGAATTACCACATTCACAAATGACAGCTATTTTAAACCCCAGGCCCTTTGGACTTGCTTGATTAAAAGTAATTTCCTTGTGACAAGTTTTACACACCACTAAATTGCTGATTGCACTGAAAACTGAGACAAACTGTAGAATACAATATCCATGGGATGGGTCAATCACAATATTCTCGTCATTATTATGCAATAATTTCTCTGCGGACGTATTTGTATTCGCCGTAGATTGCTCAAATGTATGTTGGTTTCCAGTAAACTTTCGTTTTTTTGTTGTTTTTGATTGGTGTCTGGGAACATCGTGAGTTCCTTTTTTATCTGGATAAGAAGATTGTTCACTCATTTTAGATTAAACAAAACGTGCTAACTTACGAAGTACTCGATACAACGGTCACAATAAAACTAAATATATCTGGCTCCGAAAATACGTGACGTGGCAGTAAACGAAAAATATACCGAAATAATTATACTTCTATATTTCTGTATACCTGGAGGCTCACAATAGAAACCGAAATCGTATTACAAAAATTGGAAGAGACGGCAGACTCTGAACAATAGGTCAGGTATGTCCCGAATCCAATGCAACTATCTAACTGCCGAGCGGCTACTCTTTTAAATGGCTGTAACTCAAAAACTGTTTCAGATATCGATATGAAATTTTAGTATGTTATTTTTAAAGGTATAACCTATCGAAATATGAAAATTTTTGAAAATTGCACACTAGGTGTGCCCTTTAATCATGTTATCACATATAAGTTCACAACTACAATGTAGATAAACTAGCTTAATAAAATCATCAACCATCTTCTGAAATTAACTGAATTTAAAAACATAAACATTTAATAAATCAATTTGTACTTTTGTTAAAAAATGAGATAGGAATTTTTTTAGATAAAAAACAAAACAAATAATTATTAATTAAATTCTTTTATTTACCTTTATTAAACAAAAATTTGATAATTAATTTATATTAATAACATAATTATTTTAATGGCCTTTTATACAAAATAGTTATAAATAATATTAAACTGTTTGTTCACTAAAATATTTGTTTTCAATAACAATTATTGTAAATAAAAAAATATAATAATATTATAACGTTTACTAAAACATTTATTTTTTAATATATACGTTTATTAAAGAAATATTCCAACAAATATACAATATGTGATGTAGTGCAATGCGTATGATGTTCGTTCTGCGCAATGCGCTTTTTCAAATTTTATGAAATGCTTTTCCTCCTTTTAAAATTTCAATATAAACTGCTTTGGTTGTTTTTTGAAGTAAATTTTCAAACTATATTTTTTTCTTATCGCCTTTACAAAATATATCACATTTAAATTAACAATATGAGCAATAATTTTTGGTAATTCTGAATAATCGGTGAAGCCAAAATTCCAATGCAAATAATAGTAATTTATCATATCACCATTTTTTTTATCGAGATCTTTCAAAATATTGAACAGAAACGGATGTTTGAGAATATAATGCTCGAAATGATAACGTATGTTAAGCTAGTAGTGTCCAATGGGCAGAATTACTTATAACATACCTCATTAATTAGTCCTCACTTAGTGCTCATTAAATGCCATAAAATAAAATTTGATGCTCAAGTGGTTTTCCAAAAAATGAGAATACTGCTAGCTTTATATAAAGCTAGCAGTATTAAAGTATTACTAAGCAGGTTTTTTAAAATTATTTACCCCTTCTTCCCATTGTAGTCTTCAGATAGAGGAATTTAACGCACATAATAACACATGTGCAACATAATTTAAACAAACTTATTCTACTCTGTTCTTCACACTCCACACATGTCTATCAGTTTGTGATAATTTTGGTATAAGCAAGCATTCCATTGATCGAAATCACAATTCTGAATCTTTATTCCTATTAACCAAATTGGTACACACCGTTCTAGTTTGTTGATATTAATTGTAGATTTTAGTGTAAAAACAGTCGAATTAAAGCAATTATTATCAAGCAATTATTATCGTCAGTTGCACGAATAATAATGATTTCTTGATTCGTATGAAATTTACGATAATTTTAGGATAATCTTCAAAAAATCCCATATACATTTTTAATGGTTTACGCATGTTGAAATAACCAGAGGTGTTCTTTTTAATACAATGTAATACAATCAACTATTTTCCACCAATTTCATAACGAATTTCATGAAACATAAATTATATGGCATTTGATATCAAATTTGCTTGATTTTCAGCATCATCAGTCACTTGACCTTCGATATTTAAA
This sequence comes from Chrysopa pallens, assembly GCA_020423425.1. NCBI lineage: Eukaryota > Metazoa > Arthropoda > Insecta > Neuroptera > Chrysopidae > Chrysopa > Chrysopa pallens. The sequence continues at coordinate 10,163 of JAEMTY010000223.1, forward strand.
ACATTTGCACTCGGTATTGTGTACAAATTTTGTGATTGGATACAAATTTTAATCTCATCGCTTGGTTCAAAATTTTAAGGAATTGTAAGCTTAGTCATTGTGGTACTCTAGTCCTGTGTGTTTATTATCATCCAATCATCCACAGGTGTATTGGCTTCTTCTAATATTTCTGCTATTTTAAAAATTAAACTTTTTACAGTTTAATTTTATTCGTATAAATGATTTCCTAATTTTCAACCAACAGCTATATTTCACCCAATAATTAATTTTGCCGTTATTTTTTACTTTCAATCCAATTGATTCAAGAAAATTTCTATCTTTATATGACAATCGATTATTGTTTTTTCTTCTATTATATTTCCGTGTCTTGTCAATTGTAACTTAAACAATACGCACAGATATGGTTTTTTACTGCGTTTATTATGAAGTAAAACACATTTGTTACTTGTTCATTTTTTTTTTGCAAATTGTACAAATTTCTACTTCAATATGAGTCACTTGAATTTTAATTTCTGGTTGTTTCTTAGTTTTGTTTTCGTGGTTTTGATGGTTGTTTCGATCTGTTATCATCAGTACAAAATGAAATCTCTTTTTTTTCTGTACCATCATCACTTCTAAATAATAAATAATTTGTTATCAGAAAATGAAAAAATTCGACGTGAAAGTAATAAATTAATGTAAAATGATATTAGTGATTATTACTTACTGTTAATGCTTTTATTGAAAAACAACTATAAGTCATATAAACAATAACAATAAAACTTGAAATGTGGTGACATACGACAACTTGCATTGACCAAAATGAAAGATGAAGCAAAAAAATTAAAAAAAAAGGTTTATATATGGATGGGGGGGGGGGAATAATTAAATTATATTAAATATATAATTTAATTATCAAATATAGAAAGATTAGTTAATTAAATTAATACAATTTAATTTACTAATATAAAATAAATACGAAGCATAGGGATGAAAAGCAATTGCAAATACAGAGATATTCAAAATTACTTTTGAAAGAAAGGATTACGAAGTAAATTATTTATTAAGATAAATAATTAAGTACAAAGAATATGAAATAAAAACGAAAGAAATTATCCGTAAAGATAGATAATTTAATATAAAGAAGAATAAATAAAGGAACAATCGGAATATTGGAATATTGGAATATTTCGTTGTAAGAGATTTGATATGATGCAGTGAGGAAATTTACTATTACAAGTTCTTCCTCTTCTGCACATTCAGAGGGCAGTGATGTGAAAACTTCTTGGAAATGCTTAACAAAAGTGTTTGCTTTCTCCAGATAGAGTACCTGACCATTCGCTATTATTTTTTCGAATAGGTGGAATGGGATCACGTGGATGACTTAATCTCTGGGTAGCTTTTCAAAGCGAGTTATTCTGATCTTTGGTCTCACCAACTCCTTGTAAGTAACTATCGAATGATTCATTTTTAAGGATTTTTATTAATTTTTTTAGGTCATATTCTACGTTTTCCCGCTATTTTATGTTTGACGTTTATTGGGTAGTTTTATAGTTGATTAAGTTAAGGTACTTCAGATGTGCTTTCCCATGCAGCTTCTTCGATAGTTAGTGTTCATATAGTTTGGTATATTGAAATTTGTTTGTTTTTTTTTTTTTTTTTTTTTTTTTTTGGAAAATGTGTTTCAGATACCAGCATTAAATCAATCTTATTTTGCATCAGGAATGTTTCATCTTTCAATTTAGGGTCATCTAGGCTAGGCTATTAGCATTTCATAATGCAATTCTAAAAACCTCCGTCATTTTTGTTTTGTAGGGCTTTTGTAAGTTGCTCTCAGAGTAAAGTTATTTCCGACGTTAGTTTCGCTATTGTTTCTTGTTGGCTTTGAATCATGCTTTGCACGGTGGAAATAATGAAGCTTAGCCCAGGAGCATCGGGTTTCGTTAGTCACCACACATCAATAAGGGCTCGAATTTTGGTTTCCGTGTGCCCATAATATTGCCAACGTTTGCACTGTGATAATTCCCTTTTCCTATGTGGCTCCTGAATTTAGAGACATTTTGATCTTAAAATATCACTGCTATTTTTCTATCGTTTAAGGTCTATAAAGACTAAACTTTTCTTTTCTTTGGTTTCGCTGTACCATTCATTACGTTTGTTACTTCATGACCAAGTTTGGTTAATTCTACTTTTATATCGTTAATTCTACTTTTATATCATCAATGCTCGTGGATTGGCGTGTGTTTTTTAGAACCACCCTGAATATTTTGTCTTCTTCCAAACTGTTAGCATGTCGTGCGACGTTATTTGCATCGAAGACAGCTTTCAGTAACTTATAATTTTCAATTGTGCTGACCTCCATTTTAACCTTGTTGCCATTCATCAATTGCACAAAATAGTTTTTTTTGCCAACACATGACTCGAGTTATTTAATCAGTGACGAGGGTAATTCTTTAGAATTGATTGTTTTATTTGTATTTTGTAGAACTGGGACTGGTTCTATTTTCTATTTGTGAGCTTTCTTACCATATATATCGCGATGTGGCCACTGCTTTCCACAGACACAGCACATCACACCCTCTAACACACTGCTTTATAATATCCATATCCATGAACTAATTGAATCTCAGAATTAGACGATCCATTCGTAGATGAAAGGTTGCCATAATTATTTGTAGTTTCATGTTCCAAACATGAAGTTTCAGTTTCATGTTCGGTTTGCTCATCTTAACTTCCAATATATTCAGCAAAATTACTATTATCTGACCACGAATCTGTAGTCGTTATTTCCTTTTTTGGTGTATTTTCCATAGACTCGTTAGATGAGAATTTTTCTTCACTAAATAACATACGATTTCTAGAGCTCTCCAGTGACGATGAAATCGTTTCGTCTGAACTTCTTTTATTATCTAATATCTGAGTCATCGCCAGTTGTAGTAAAACACTTTGGATCATTACTATTTTCGATTTCCACCGCAGACACAATTTCATATAAAGGATTTTGAACATGTGATGATTCTGTTTCATCGAAGTTCGTTGAAAAGTAACTCATATATATATATATATATATATATATATATATATATATATATATATATATATATATATATATATATATATATATATATATATATATATATATATATATATATATATATATATATATATATATATATATATATATATATATAGGTATAGTTTTCTTTTTCTGGTGAATTAACTACATTTTCCTCTTCAAATGAGTTTTCTTTTCTAAATAACATACGATTTCTGGAGCTCTCCGGTGATAGTGAAACCGTTTCTTCTGGACTTCTTTTATTATCTGCTGTCAAGAATCGTGATGTTATATGTGCACAATTTTCGAAGATAGAAGGCATTTGCATTTTTCAAGTGTGAAGTAGGGAGACATTTTTGTAAGTCAAACATTAATACTTTTGTTTTTGAATCCGGATTTCTGGATAGCACTTTACCATCGCTGATAAACCCATTCTTTGGCTATTTTCATTTTATTTACATCCCCTTCTTTGCATTGGTCAACGAAAATAGCGTACATTTTTGCTATTTTTAAAAAACTTCTCATATAGTTTCTGGTATGTCTTCCTACTACTAATAGCGGGTTTGGAAATTGGTATATATGCGAGCGGACACTATCTGTTATCTCCTCCTCATCAATTTTATGCCTTGGCTCCTACTTCCCTCTTTGGTCTGGCAAAACTGTATCTCCTATAATCTTTTTTTGCAAAGTTGTTTTCACGTACATTTCTAAAGAACATACAAAGTGTATTCAAGAAAAAAGTTCTCCAAACTGTGTGTTTTTTTTCCTCCCGACTTCCAACGAATACTCAGTATTAGTCGATTTTCTTCGACAATAACCGGAGCCAGAGACGACTGGTATTCCTATAACATGGGACAACAGTTAGAAGCTATGAACAACCTTTTAATATTGATATCGTTGCCCTTCTTAGTATTATTCGCTGTTAATGTGCGTTTTAGATATTAACTAGCTAGAATTCCAAATTAACTGTTTGAAAAAAAATTTACAAGTTGTGTATGTGTACTTCAACCTTTGGTTGGCTCATCAACCTGTTAGCAGATTCAAATAATTGAGCAGATTCACGACGTTTTATAGGAGTTGTTTCAAATACATCATCATCATTATCATTAGAAGAGTTTCTGAATAAAATATTTCATCTTTAATAAGGCATTATGTAATTCTCTTTCAAATTTAATATTTTCGTAGTGAACTATATTAAAATTTTTTTTTTGATTATCAATAGTATATTCAATTTTAACTAACTAAACATCAGTTTTTAGCTCTATGACTGTAAATGTTGAGCTGAAATTCGAAGCTAATTCAATGTATTTTCCTGGCATGTAGTGGTATCTACTATGCTTTCGAAACTTTTTTTAATGGCTCCAAAATCACTGTCATTTGGTAAAAACGAATGACCACGTATGGGAAAATACTGATAAATATATTCAAATATTTTAGAGTCAGTCAAAGCCAACATAAATCATAACAATGTATTTATTTGTTTATTTTGACCAGGTCAGCTGTCGGTAAAAAGATATAAATACTTAATGTGTGGCGGCCCAATATTATGTTTTATATAATACATCAAGATTGAACAAACCTCATTGGCTACTTTGTTAGCAATGCCTTCGTGATACATATAAAATGTCAATTTGCCTATTTTTAAATTCTAAATACCAAAACAATGGATGATTTTGCATAAAATCGAATGTTATAGCCGTAACATCATCTCGTTCATCACAAAGATCTTGAACTGATGAAATTTTGTTGTAAAATTTCTTAGCACGTCTTTTATGGATCAGTTACTACACTGCAAACCCAAGTGTTTTATTTTAAAACACTTTAAGCGTTTAAATACTTGTAGTCACCAACAATACATTATTTTAGTGTTTTAAGTGTAGTAAACATTTTAAACGTTCAATTTTAACACACGTGAAATTTTTTATATAATAAGGCACCTAAAGCGTTTAGGCATCGGTACACACTTGTAGACTTTTTATTGTACGAAATAATTATTTTTATTTTTATTACAAATTATTTATTTATTCTTCGCATTTTATAAATTATAACACAAATCCATCTTACAAAACTATTCATTCTATTCGATACACAAATGAATCACAGTCAGCCACTCAACATGAACGACGCCATGTCTCTCATTGTTCATGTCGTTGTTCTGAATTACTAAACTTATACCAACTTCACTCAATTATCACTAGTAACCAAATGTCCCTACACTACTCCCCCTTCAGTAGCCATGTCGTCAAAACTGGACGTATTTGGCTGGGAAGTGAACTTTCCGACCTGCATGTGTAATTTGTTCTTTGTGTTGAGGTACATTTGAGTTTGATCAAGCTGTTTTAGTTGAAGATGATGTAGCGGTAGGTGCTGGTGATGAACATTCTGATTCGTCGACTAGTATGTATGCTGGTTTAAGTCTATCTATTGACACATTTGTGTTTTTTCCATTAATTGCCAATGTATAATATTTTTCGTTGCGATTCAGTATTAAGAATGGTCCTTCATATGGCCGTTCCAAAGAAATTCGCACTTTGTCGACTCTGACGAATACATGGGAGCATGTTTTTAAGTCCTTATGAATAAAGACTTTGGGGTTATTCGATGTTTTTTGCGATGATTTTTGGGGCGTTAAATTATTGAAAACAGATCTCAATTGACCAACTAATGTGGGCAAATCGGGGTTTGTTTTATTAAATGGTTGTTCGAAAAATCATCAGAAATTCTTAAGGGGGTTCCGTAAACCAATTCTGCAATTGAGCCATTTGCCTCTTCATGTAATGAATTTTGCAGCTTTTAACGTACGATGGAAGCGTTCAATTTCTACGTTGCTTTGTGAATGATATGCTACAGTTTGAGTTAGGTTTGAACCACAAAGTTTAGCTAGGGCTCTGAATAATTCTGATCTGAATTGTCTTCTTTGGTCAGTCACTATTTGACGGGGACATCCGAATCGAGAAATCCATGCATCGAAAAAATTTTGAGCGACCGTTTCGGCGCTTTGTTCTTAGAGAGGTATTGCTTCCATCCATTTTGTGTATCGATATATACATGTTAAACAATAGCGATAATCTTGTGAAATCGGAGGGGTCCTATTAGGTCAATATGCACTACAGAAAATCTTTCCAAATCGTTTGGAAATTGTTGTAAAGGAGATTTTACGTGTTTTGTCACTTTACTAGATTGACAATCTACGCATGCTTTTGTCCAATTTTTAACATCTTTTTTATTATTTGGCCAAATAAATTTGGATACTAACAACCGAATAGTTGCTCGTATACTTGGATGTGCCATTGTGTGATAATGTTTAAAAATGTTGTAATTGTATTTTCACCCTGAGTGCAACACTGTTTGAATTGTAACGTCGGAGTGGGATTGTCTCTTAAATTTTTTAGGTCCGTATCAAATGTTTGTGCTGTAAGATAGCTTCATAGTCTATCTGAGTTATTTCTTCTATACGCGAAAGTTGATCAGCGACAATATTCTCCTTCCCTGATATGTGACGTATATCAGTGTATTGGGATATATATTGTAGATGACGACGTTGTGTCGCAGAAGCTTTTTCGTTATTTTGCTTGAATGCAAAAGTTAACGGAGCGTGGTCTGTATAAATGGGAAATTTTCTACCTTCGAGAAAATGTTTAAAATTTTTTACAGCCATATACATACTTAATAGTTCGCGATCATACGTAGAATACTTTTTTTGAGCATCGTTAAATTTCTTAGAGAAAAAACTAATAGGTTTCAGTCCATCTTTTTCGTGTTGTTGAAGTTCTGCACCGGCAGCAAAATTAGATGCATCAACGTACAATGAGATGTGGCGATTGGCGCTAGGACACGTAAGAAGTGTAGAAGCTGCGAGAACTTGTTTGCACTTTTCAAATTGATTAGAGGTTCCTCCGTCCATGGTACCAAACGCTTATCGTTCTTTTTAGAATCTTTTAGATAATCATTGAGTAAAGCTTGATTTTCAGCAGCATATAGAATATGTCTCCTATAAAAATATGCCGAGAAATTGACGTAATTCTTTAACAGTATTAGGGTGTTTCATTTCTAAAATAACCTTAACTCGCTCGGGATCGGGTCTGATACCTTCAGGTGTTATAAGATAGCCTAAATATACTAGTTTATTAACACCGAAAACCGATTTATTTACCGATTTTATTCGTAAGCCAAACGAGTTTAGCCTGTCAAAAACTTGAATGAGATGATTTATGTGTTCGTCATACGATTTTGAAGCGATAAGTATGTCCGCTAGGTATGCGAAACAAAATTCTAAGCCTTGCAAGACTTCGTTGATGAAACGTTGAAAACAGCTTGGCGCATTGCGTAAACCAAATAGCATAACGTTAAATTTATAAACCGAATGGTGTGATCACTGCGGTTTTATGGCGATCTTCTTCAGCGACGAGAATTTGATAAAAAGCTTTATGTAATAGTCTAAGATCCGGCTGCTAAATTAGTACATTAATAATTTAGATTATCAATAGTTAATTTTTAAGTATTTTTACAACTAGGAAAAGTCATTTTTTATCAGGTCCCAACTAAAAATTACCCGCCAGTATTATTAATTAAATTATTATTAATTAACTTTTAGACAAATATTTCGTTTACATCTTATGAAAATAAAACCTACACCACTACACAATAGTGTATTTAAAAGATCTGACAACTTACAGTTGCCGTCGATTGCTTAGCCGCAACCTATACGCAGCCAGGTGTAAACAGGTATAATTTTGTTTAAAATTTTCGTTCATAATGTATACTCATTTCGTTTGTACCAAATTAAAGCTAATTTTTTTCTGTATTTAATGATATAAAGCTGCCTACATAAAAAACATGCAAATTAAAGTTTCTTACCCTTAAAAGTGCTAAATATTAAAAATAGAGTGAAAGAAAGTGAGTGCGCGAGGTTACTTGTTAGACAAAGATGCTAAATATCAGCTGAACGTGTTTTTGAGCTACTGCGCATGCTCCGATAAATAGGGTTCTCAACCAACGGCTTAACTAGTAATAAAAATGAATCAAATGCTCTAAAAATGAAACGAATAAAGGATCAATATTTAACAGAATAATATTTAATTTATCAGTAATATTGAATATTATCCAGAAAATAATAATTGCATTGAATATTAAAATAATAACAATTATAAAATGAAAAACTCAGAGACATATCTTGCAAAATGTTACATTTTTTATTAGTTGTTTTTTAAACCACATAACAAAACTTTTACTTCTAAGTAAAAAATCTGATTCATTTTTTAAATGTTTGGTTTTATTAATATTTTCAATTTAATCACAGGTGACAAATTATTTAGAGTAAATTACAGACAATAATTGAATAGTTAGCATAATAAGTTACAAAATAATTATCTGCTTATACAGAATAAACAAGAATGTTTCATAAAAAAAAAGATAAATTAATTAATTAATAAAAAAATTTTTGGATTTTATTTTTTGCCATTTATTTGTCGTCGGATTCCAGGCTGCTCTCATTATCATCGCTGCTATCAACTTCGTCACTACATATATCCGAATCTTCTTCGTTATCAGCAGAATCATACTGGGAATCATCTAGTATTCTCTACCTCTAAGGGTGTTGAATTTCCTAAAAACCATGTTGGTTTCAAAGAGCCGTTAAATATCAGTCAGCCATGATTCTCTGCGCTAAACTGAATACAATTTGGCTCAGTAGCATTCAACCACATAGAATTAACATAAATAGTTAATTTTATAAATTTCTCATTTTTATTTTTTGAGCCATACATTTTATTAAACATGATAAACCTTCCTTCATTAACACTTCGACATTTGGGTATCCCGTACATAAGGCAGGTGAATTCTTGCACCGTTTCAATTTTATCATCATCAATAATATCATAAGGATTAATTAATGATGCAAAAACTTTTAGAAATTTTTCATGTTTTAAAAAAATTTTAAATGGACGAACTTTTCCCTTGTTAAAGAAAGCAGCAGTGTAATCACTTCCAGTGAAAGCATGAAATGCTGGAAGCGCATGACACAAATTTGGTCCTAATTTTTTCGATAATTTCGAACAGTTGATACAAATTTCATCTTTGTTTCCTCTTTTGGATGCGCTGTTTGCTAACCATATCTTCATATTAGGAAACCGGTGTATATTACCTAACAAAATTATCAGAATATCAGTATCAGATGCTCTAACGAGAATGTTTGAATGCTCCGGGACATTACTTATATGATACACAATCCTTGTGTCCGCTTCCTCATGATCACATTCCAAATCATCCTCATTATTTTTTACAACTTTGTTTCCATTGCAAGTATATGAATAACATTTTTCTCCAACAGTAATAAAAATTTTTTTTTCTTTTAATATTGAGACATTTGAAATATCCTTCCAGTGCTGAGCTAAAAATTTAACCAAAGCTTCTTTAAAACAAATTTTTTTTTAAAGATTTTAAAAAATCAGTTGGCCTTGTTTGTAAAGGACCGTTAATCGTATAAGGTATGTCAATACCTTCTCTGTTTTGTCTCTCGCAGTCTTTTATAGACGGCTTCAAATATCTATCAAAGACGATATGAACTTCTTGAGCCTTTTTGGCACACAGTTTTATCAAAATTGACTCAGCAAGTTTGCCAAATGTTTGTGGTAGAGTTGCACCTATTTGATACATATAATAAAATCCATCAATGATTTCTACGTCAACTTTGTCGGGATTTTCTGAGTCAACTTTCGACGTCAATTGTTTGCTTAAAGTTGACTTATCAGTTTTCAACATGTAATGTGGATTTGAGGTTATGATTGAACATTAAACGATTAATAGTATGCTGAAACTAAGTAAACAATTTATTTATGATAAAAACAATATTAATAATATTAATAACTAAAACAATATTAATTGAATTACCTAAGTAATTGATTAATAGTTCTTAACTCAATTTTAATACTATCCACACTTCCACGTGGTTCATCTAATCTCGAGATCCAGTGCGACGTCTCTGGTCTAGTGGGTTAACTAATCCCCCACTAGACCAACGCGCGAAGATTCAAATTTATAAACATATCTCCTGAACAGGAGAACAGCGCAGGAGGTATCGGTACAAGAGGAAAAGATAAACAGTACCCAATATTAACCTTTTGTTTTATAGCAATTGCTAGCAGACGTCCAAAAATATCTCGTTCCATTTTTATTAATACTTTATTTCCATTCTTGTTTTGAATATTTCTTTTTACACAGTCAGATGCAAAATTAAATATTTTGATACGTTTGATTGGTCTAACAAATCTGGTAATCTTCAAAACATTCAGAAAAAAAATTTAATTTTTGTTTTTCGCCTAAAGATTTAATATTGAGTAAACAAGTTTCAACATCTGGTGATGCTGCTTTACCAGTAGACATATTAAATAAACTATCTTTGTCTACATTTTCAGAAAATGGGTTCATGGACTTTTTGATTGTACTAATAATATTTGTCAAAGTCTTTGTGTCTTTATTTATTCGATGATTTTGTAATAAATGACAGGTGTCATCAATTTGTGATAACCCAATTTCTGATTTTACGAAAGATAAAATTTTCGTTCTAATGCTTTGGCTGAGAGCCAACCTCTGTCTTGCACCTATTGAATTTGTAAAATGACTAACACCAGTCAAGGTATTGCCAGCATCAGCATTAATAGTCTGCTCTAAAGTCAGGTCCACCGGTGATCTGCCTAAGCATGATTTTGTGCGTCTAACTCCAAATGCTCCTTCACGAAATTCGTTAACCAGAGTAGAATTCTCTACCTTCAATTTTATTAAATTATTTAAATACATGGCGGCCCATTTGGAGTAATTCGGTAGATTAATTGCGAAGAAGTAATCACACATCTCATCGATCGAATGTAAGTACAGCTCAAAATCACTAATCCGGATACTTCTGGAAAATCGATGAATCAAGTTCACAAGTTCTGCATACTGCAAGTAATATTTCGCTGTCTTTCCATGACCACCTTGGAGTGTTACTTCGCGAAATTTTTTGTATCCATCAAGTATTTTTTGCAGTGAGTCTGATAAAATAAAAGCATCATTAACTTGACATGTTGTATTCAATACTGCTTGTAAAACTTCCACTAATGATTCAAAAAGTATTTCGCTTTCAACTAAGTCTTCTTCAGCATCTGAATCTTCATTCCTTGCTCTGAAATTATTTTTTAGCTCAGATAAATACCTCTCAAAATGCAGAACCTGTAGCGCACCAGCAGCCAAAGGATGAAATCTTTTACATCTGTTAAAATGTTTACTATCCAGAAAGCTGTTCATTGATCCACCCGCGAGTGCCTCTGTTTCAACTAAAATCTCGATTAAGCCGCTGGAGTCAATATACTTGCCAATGGCTTTAAAGTATGCCATCTGCATATGAAATGCTCCTAAATTTATGAAAACGTTATCAAACTCAGGCTTTTTTGTATGTTGTATCTGCATAGCTAATTTCGCTATAGCTAAATCATAAGTAACAATAATCTGTGGTTGGTTACATTTCTCAGCAATATTTTAAGCTATATTTAGTGTCTCTTGAACAACGGAGAGTGACGTTAAAGAATCGTTGATTGGTGATAAATATTCAATAGTTTGAATTTTGCTTTGGTCAAGATTAATTTTGCAGTTGTAACCCAACCACATGGGTATTAAATCAATTTGAGACAAGGATATACTCCAAATCAAATCTTTATCTACAGCTATAACTTTTTGCGATTGGCATGAATTAATGGTTTCTTTGATTATTTCATTTGGAAGAAACTTCGTGCTTGTAAATGGTGTTTTGACGTATGGAACTATATCTTTCATAGGTGCTTTAAAGCATCGTCTCTTTTTAGGAAGACGTTCTTGACGAACGTTATGAGAACACGAACCTAAATCTGATGATGAATCACTAACCGACTCCTCTTCATACTCACAGCAGAATTGATAAATGATTCCGACCGTATCATGCAAAGTATCTTTTCCAGTAGGTGTATCGACAAAACGGTCAAAGTTATCGAAAGCAACATGTGTACTTAGCCCATTAACTTTGTGAATACCAGATGGTATAATCTCGTTGTTTTCTAGGGATGTATACGTCATCTCCGTTTCGATTTGTTCAGCTAAAGGATAGCCTATAGTATGTCCATATCTATTCAGCATTGTAAGAACTTTTCTTGAGCTTGTAATTGACTTCATTGCTACCCCTAAGGTAAGATGCTTTGATGGTATAATTCTGCCTTTAGTTACAATGTAAATAAGGTCGCTGCATACTGACCTTATTTTTACTAAGTCGTCAGTAGAATTCTTACGGCGTATATCCGGGCCTTGAACTAAATCACATACAAAATTAAAGAGTTCCTCTGGAATATTAGATTCGCCACGTATAACATCTTGTGCAGTAAAACTTGTTTCTGGCAGCTTTGTACTCGAGAGAGATGTAATGGAATTTCGTAACTCATATGCGACATCCCTGCATCGATTTTTAGTTTTTGATTCTATAGGGGCGATTTCACTTGCTAATCGTGCGGTGTCCATATCATATTGATAAATAATTTTTTTTTAGGTGTACCCATGGAACACTCAATTGTAAGACGGTCACCAAAAACTTTCATTATTTTCATCTCCAAATTTTCAGCACGATATTCTTGTATATCTTCTGCATGCACCTGTCCCTTACCAAATTCCAACAGCAACGATTTATATTGCGAAAATAAGTCTGTAAGATACATAACACGGTTTTTTTCAATAATTTCCTCTTTAATGATCTCTGAGAGAGCATTATATGCTAACTGATGCAACTGTCTACTTTTATGCTATCGGTTGGTTCTGGGCGCTTTTCTTCTTGTCGCTTCACTGATAACTGATATAAAGATAAACAATTAGAATGATAAGCAACCGATTGATTGCTGTTCAACTTTTCAAGCAACTTCAAATCACTGGATTTTACAGCTATTTCTCTTATTTCATTAACAGTTGCTTCGGATCGTGGGAATGCAACATAACTCCTTTTCTTACCAACTTTTCTTTCTATAGTATCACAAAACAAGCAGACAGACTTTTTATTTTTTGTATTGGAAGAAATATCTTGCTGAAGTGTCGAGGAAGATGACGAAGAATTTGTAGATTGGAGGTGAATCTTTTCATGTGCAGTTGAGGAAGTAGGCAGCTCGTTCAAAGCTGCTGTACGTTGATCGTTTGTCGTAGCATTTGGTTCGTCCTACAAAGTTAATTTTATGTATATATAAATTGAACAGAAATTTTTATAACCATATTTATTACTACTATGTATACTTACAGAATCACAATTAGTGGAAGGAATGCTTTCTTAATGTAGATTTGAAGGTAAATTTGGAATCTGTGAATAACATGAAATACTGCGTTGTAATTAAATTTGATTATTTTCATTAATAAGTTCAAGTCACACAATAATTAATTTATGATTAATAACTGTGTGATTAATAACAATAAACTATGAAAATTCAAACAAGACCATTATGTTTTAGAAAAAAATTAATGAGTGTCCTTTTTATAAAATATCAATTCACACCTGCCACATTCACATTTATATATATTCATACACTAGTAATCAGGATAATATTATAAGCCATTATAAGTTAAATCAAAATTTTTACTTATAGCTTGAGTTCTGCTAAAAATTTCAAAGTCTTCTTTATCTTTATTTTTTAAGACAGTAACTTTTCTGAGATCTGTATGATAACCGAAATAATCGGTTGATTCAACTGTTAATATCACATCATGATATTTATATTTTTTTTTCGCCGAAATAATAACATTGCTACACATTTTTGAAATGATGTATTACTAAATTGAAGCACATTGTTAGATTTGCTACACAAAAAACACTTAGACATTTTTTCCGATTTAAGCTCTTCGTAGACAAGAGTAATATTATAACAATGGTAATTATATTAATATAATAATAATTATTACACAAGAACAATGAAAAAAAATACGTAGTACGAGCTCCGAAACAATGTGGTTAGAATTTATTGTAAACACGAACCTCTGCCCAGCTGCTTGACTGAGAACCCTATTTATCGGAGCATGCGCAGTAGCTCAAAAAACACGTTCAGCTGATATTTAGCATCTTTGTCTAACAAGTAACCTCGCGCACTCACTCTCTTTCACTCTATTTTTAATATTTAGCACTTTTAAGGGTAAGAAACTTTAATTTGCGGGTTTTTTTTTTATGTAGGCAGCTTTATATAATTAAATACAGAAAAAAATTAGCTTTAATTTGGTACAAACGAAATGAGTATACATTATGAACGAAAATTTTAAACAAAATTATACCTGTTTACACCTGGCTGCGTAGGTTGCGGCTAAGCAATCGACGGCAACTGTAAGCTGTCAGATCTTTTAAATACACTATTGTGTAGTAGTGTAGGTTTTATTTTCATAAGATGTAAACGAAATATTTGTCTAAAAGTTAATTAATAATAATTTAATTAATAATACTGACGGGTAATTTTTAGTTGGAACCTGATGAAAAATGACTTTTCCTAGTTGTAAAAATACTTAAAAATTAACTCTTGATAATCTAAATTATTAATGTACTAATTTAGCCGCCGGATCCCGTACTATAAGTCTATTTTCGAATATATAGTGGTATGCTCTAATATTTGGTTCGCATTGTCGATACGCGGAATGGGATATCGATTGTAGCAAAAATTTAGATAAAGGATATGTAATTAAAGAATAAATGTAAATGTATGTATTAAAATAGAAAAAGATATAAAAGTAAAATGGATGTATTAAAATGAAAGTAGATGTAGTAAAAATGTATCTCCTTATTTAAGAAG
>JAEMTY010000224.1:0-25000 GCA_020423425.1 Chrysopa pallens
TTATTACCAATGTTTTTACGAGTCGCCCCATACATATTATTATTATACATGTATACATATATACAACTGTATATACTGGATATTTATAGTATTTTATGAATTTGAGTATCTGAACAATTAATTCTGTTAGTTGTTCTACATATTATTTCGAATAAATAGATTTGACTGTTTACCTTACTATATAATAAAACTTCTGTAAAATAGATGAATAGAAAATTGTATGGAACACTGTGAATAAAAAAAAAATGTAAATATAGAAAATATTTATTTACGTGTGTGGTGGGTGCTGGTGGTTGTTTGTGTACATTTTATAGAACAAAACATAATCTTGATTGACCTTGAACTTGATAAAATAATTTTCCTCTATGCAACAAATAGGTTGTTAGTAGGTAGCTGCTTGCTTGCTTTGCTATACCTACTCTATAAGTTTTTTTTATAGCATCATCACATTCATTGTATCATATTTTCACAGTTTGTTGTGAGTTTTCACATATTCTGCATATATTATAACAACATTATACATGCATTCAATATAATATTAAAAAGCTTTCGCTTGATAAACATATTATAAATATTTAAAATGTACACTTGATATTTTCACCCCCTCGTTTGTAGCGAATAGATCAGGGTCGATAGTTTTTGAAACCGAAAAAAAAAATAATAGTACGATGAAACCCATTGGATACGGAAGAGAATATAACAAAAATAATTTACGGCCGATCTGAGTTCGGGATGTGGAAAGGGGAGAGTTTTTAAGGGTAAAACACGGTTTATCTTGATTTCCTGCAAAACTACAAGTCCCATGGAAAAAAATTAAATAGTAAAGTTGTAGGTGATAAAACGATCTACAACTTTTCTATTTACACTTTTTTCACATAACCTCAAAAATTTTCGATTGAAAATTACGGTACATTTTCCATTCTTATTCAAATAAATTTTTTTCTAAATAAATTAATTGTATTGACAATTCAAAAATGCATGCTTATATGTCCGTTAATCAAACATCTTTGACGTTCGATCCTTGTGCTATCTAGCGTTTTATTCTGTAATCATTGGGTACATAAAAATCTTACTACCATGAAAAAGAATTGAGTGGAAAATATAAAATATTTATAGTAAAATATTGTAAATTATAAATTTCTTTTAGGATGTTTGAGACATGAAATCTTGAATATAATTTTTTGCTTTTGGAAATAATTATTTTTTCGTAATATAATTAGTTTAATTTCTTGGAAACTGCTGAGTAATATTTTCATATTTTTATTAAAAACGTAAATATTCATTTATAGTTTGTGTTTATTGTTATAAAATTATTTTGTTTATTTATTTCACCAACTCTCTCAATCTTTGATATACGTAAAACCACCAGTATAAAGTGAAATAAAATTATTTGATGTAAAATATTTTTTATATTTGGACTTTAAAAAACTGACCGTTACAGAAACATATCTAGCAATTCGTAATAAGTTATATCATAGAGAGGGATAGATCGAGCTTTGTGACTGCAGTAAAAAGCATTTATTAAATATTACTCTGAGACTTGGACACGATTTTCCATTTCTTTAAGGTTAATTATAGACAAGCGCTCTTTGTTTACTGAGTGACTTACGATCGATTATATTAAGAATAGATTTATGTATACTTATTTATATTTAAATTTATTCTGTAAGGATATTTCTCCTTACAAATTTGACTTCTCAGTTGAATCGATAATAAATAGTCGATTTAAATTTTAAATATAATTATGTTGATTTCATTTTTATTGATAAATGATTTTTTTTCTTTTTAATCTTGCATCGATTCAACTGAGAAACTGAACTTTTTGACTGTAATCTTACAGCTTTTATTTAAACATTTTATGTACTTCATCAAGTATGAAGAGTATTCCACATCCTGAACCAAATCACTGTCTCAGTGATATTCGGCAGGCATTTGATCATTAGTATCAGATTGCGACTATCTTTACCAATGGTTTTCCATTTGGTTTGTACAAAGTGAATACTGGGATAGTTCCTTATAAAGTCAGCCATTGATGCATAACTTATTCTGTACTAGTTCTGTATTGTTTATCAAAAAAAGAATGAATAAAGAATTGAATTGATGAGAAAGCCATGAATAATGTCAGAGCTATGTATAAAATTATGATGTCTCTTAACTATTACAACGGTTTGTTTACAATATGCGCGTCTCGAATTCTCTACCATTGCAATACCCTCTTAGCTCATCCTTTCATTCGCAGAAGCACGTCATCATTCATGTCATATTCCAGCTCAAGAGATTATTATTTTGACGGTGATTGTGTAGAGTATAGCTCCCTAACTGTTGTGTGTTGGTTGTATTCTATATTATGTATGTAATAGTGGACTTTGGTGGGGGAAATATAAGGGAGAATTTATATCTAGAACACGCCAGGTAAATAAGTCCACAGCATCCTGCCAGCCAGCCAGCATGGATGAGTTTGTGTACATGTTTTGTCTATTATATGCGAAATGACGTCATACGCTTTATATATTTTAAACTACTAATTCAGGATCGTGTTAGGGATTTCTTCAAAAAGAGAGAAGGGTCAATAGTTAGAATGTAATTTAATTTAAAAATATTAAGGAGAAATATATAAGCTATTTTATACAATTCAATTCGTTTTATCGATTGTTTCGAAACATGAAATTAAACAATCTGATTTTTGAAGTTCAACAACAACACTTATTGGGTTGTTTGAACCTCTAAATCCAGAGCTACCTAAATTTGAGCTGTCTAATATGCGTGAAGATTCACTTTTTTATGGTCGACAATCTTTTTATTATAAATGCTCAGACTTTTTTTGAAAAATTTTTATTTTTAGGTGTTTATTAAAAATTTATTTTTTTTTTTTTTGGGCGATTTATTAATGTTTGTACTAAAAATTCGGTTAGTTACACCACTTCCCCTATTCCTATTAATTTTTTTCTGTAAAAATTATGATCATCATAAAATCTAAGTGTTATGTTTTTTCCAGTAAAAAAGCACTTTATAAAAAATTATGCGCTAGCTAAAGCCGGGTACACACGTGTAACATTATTACGGCGTGTAACTCCATAACTTTGACGCGTAATATCAATATTTGTGTGGATGTGAATGCGTAAAACCGTAATGTAACAAAAGTTGATACGCGACGTTGGTACATTGCGTTCTAAAAATTGTCGGTAAATTTGAATCGCATCAAAAGATGTTGGTAGATGGGGTTACGAATAGTGTGGACTCAATAACCTAACATTTGCAAAGAAAACACGTAAACATTATTGATTTTTATTTTAATTGTATTAAAATTTGTAAAACTTGTTTAGAAGGTATAGTATAATAACCATATTAACATTTACGATTCAATTTACTAATTATAATTTTCATAATGATACATTTTTTAATGTTTTTTTTTCTTTTAATTTGTAAACATTATTAAACGTTTTAGAAAATTTTCAATAGTACGAAAACAAGTTCTCTCAAACACTGTAAATTTGGATCCCTCATGCGCCTGTTGTAAAACAAGCGCTGCTCAAAATCCTCTCTGTATGCATGGCTCTGAAAAGGATAGGATACGACATTGGAATTTGTGATCAGATTACGTTTAATTATTGTACTCCCATAGAGCGTTTTTCCCTTTCAATAATAACATGCAACGTTCAATCGTTTCGGAAAAAATGAACTTTAAAAACGCGGTTTCCCGTGTAGTTTCCGTTCCCGTGGAAGTATTGGGATAAAAAGTAGCTTATGTCACCCGGGAATAGAGAGAGGGTAGCTTCCCAACGATGCAGGAATTTTTCAAATCGATCCAGTAGTTTTTACGTTTACTCGTTGCATACAAAAAAAGTACAAATGTTTTCTCTCATTATGATATTAGTAGAGATATGCTAATATTGGGAATTTATAGTCGAACGACTGATAGCCTATTCGGTATCGTATCTGTGTTCGGAGTTCAAATACACAATCAGGACTCAAATTCCAGTGGCAACTTTTTTTTTTTTTTTAAATCTTAACTATTTGTTTACAATTAACTATAAATGAATTATTTATTATCGATTAATAAAATAACGTTATTTTGCTAACGAAAAATATTCTTTAAATAGCAAATCAAAATTTTACCAAAGGATGTCATGTGTCAATAAGGTGGAAACCCCCCTTGAAAAATGTTTTTGGGTGAACACTTTTATCTTATTGTATTTAACACGACTTGTTGGGAGGTTGTAAAAACTGCAAAAATGAATAATTGATTAAAAAATTTATTTACAATGCCCCCTATTCTAAACTGTGATCGCAATCACCCAACATTTTGTCTTTTACAAATATGATTAAGCATATTGTAAACAATAATATAATATACATAAATATAAAATAGTTGATCCAAACATAATTTTCACGAGGATTTTTCACCTATCTTATTGACATTCATCATTTCGGTACAGCTTCTGTTTTATGATGATCATTCAGTTTCATGTTTGTAATAAAAAAAAAAAATATATAAAATTAAATCAATTAACACGATTGACAATGAAAATTTTTAGTTATTTATAATAATTATTATTATGGTGTTGCAAATGACACAATCATTTCAAGTCGATTAATTTATGTTGGAATTAAATTTTTATTAACAGTTATAATCTATTATGAAAGTCAGCAGGCTCCGAGAGGGTGGACGGGCGGTATAAAAATTTCTGCTGAGTAGCCATGCAATCTCCATCTAAGACAATTAAATGTCATATTCAGGTGACAATTATTTCACCCGTAAATATTCTGCTGACAATTTGCATAACAAAAAAAAAAAAAAATAAGACATTTAATTGAAGTTATTGGGTTGAAAATTGTAAGAATGATTGAATAAATTGTATTAGTAATTATTGTTAATTGCAATTATCAATAATTATTCATTTAAATTATTTAATAAATTTTAAGAAGTTTCCTATGTTAAATCATACACCATTAACAGAGTGATATATCATTTGATTGATTAACTAATATTTCGTAACCATAGAAACGAATGAAAACATTTTGATGTACGGTGTCAGCTGAACCTGTAGTTTGATAAATTATAATAAAAAAGGGGGAGTCTGGTTGATCACACTGTCGTCGCTTGGATAAGAAACCGGCTCTACCAACAACATAATAACAATACAATTGTCACTTTGTGCTAGAAGTTATCTTTGCCTTCAGGTGAAGAAGTGTTCTAAAAGAGGGTGCACACGGCCAAAAGGTCTAGATACAAGGAACGCGGTTGTGAACCTCTCTTAATATATACTCTATATAAAGCTGAAACGGGATATTTAAACGTCATTTTCTCGGAAACGATTAAGTATTGCATGATATTACCCCGATATTATTGAAAGGTGAGCACTTCTTATAAGAGAACCCCTACAATAATTAAACCCAATCTTATCCAAATGTGTCGTGTCCTCCTCTTGGAAGTGTGTAATATTTTCTAAATCGTTTATTTCTTCTAAGAAATAAAATCAATTAAATATTATGATCAAAATTTCCAATAAATTTTCGTACAAAAACCCCCCTAGTTTTGTCATAATTGATGGTTAAAATCTTTTTCCTTTGTTCTAGTAAATGAGATAATAATTAGTAGTTACCTATAAATACTTAAAATTATATTTTTTTACGCAATTTATTGACTTCCCGCCAATTTTTTTAATATCATACAACATTATAAAATAATCTTTACGTAGATGTTTTAAAATAGAAGCTGATACTAATAATTTTTTTGAACTTTGACATTGAATAACTTTATTTTTATTTTATTTTTTTAATTAAAAAATAAATAAATAAATAATTCAATAATTAATTTTAAATAAATTTATCTCAGAAATATATGAAAAATTACCAATTTTTAACATAGCAGATATGCAAGTTGTCTATAGATATTAATAAATAACACAATTTACAATACTTTTTCACAATTGGGAATTGAATCGTAGTTTAGAAACGTTCTATGATTGATTACAAAACTACGATTTTACACAAACGTGTAAAATCACCTTTCGAAAGGTGATGTTTTTACGCGACGGTACAAAAAGCTGTGGCCACGGCGAAATCATATATATATATATATATATATATATATATATATATATATATATATATATATATATATATATATATATATATATATATATATATATATATATATATATATATATATATATATAAAATCTTACATGATGATATTAATTACATCACAATTAGACCAAAGTAGAAGCATTTAAAAGTGGTAAAAAGTGAAAAAAAAATTATAGCAGAATATAACAAAAATAAATGGAAAAATAATTTACGGACGATCTGAGGTCGGCAAGTGGAAGAGGGTGAATTTTTCAGGTTAAAACGGTTATCTCGATTTCCGGCAATACTACAAGTCCTATTAATCCATTGGACCTATTAAAGATCCAACCCATTGCTCTAAAGTCACTTTTTATGCCAAGAATACGTCACCAAAATTTTAACACATTATCTCTCGTTTGTTGAGTTATCGTGATGACAGACGGACGGACAATCGGAAATGGACTAATTAAGTGTTTCGATGAACATTTATACCAAAATGTTGTTTGTGTGGTCAATATTTGGTAGCTCTAGTTACAAACTTTAGACTAAAATTAATTGACATATTATGTATGTAGTGTATAAAAACGAATATTTTGTGGAATCTTGCAATCATAATCAAATAATTATTTTAAAATGCATAGTTCTTATTTAGTTATTTATAATGAATGTATATTACAAAGAGCTATCTACACATACATACGTTATCATCACCTATGTATTCAATGACTAATTAATAATATATTTATTTACTTCCGAGTTCAATTAAAAAAAAAAAAGTGTTTGCTCCAATTCAAAAGTCTTTTGTATACAAGTCGATATTTTAAAACTTCCTGACCAATTTTTATTTCTTATCCGCCAATCTGTGAAACTCATTAAGATGAACGCGTATATTTCCATAATTAATGAACGAATTATTATTAATTTATGGTAAACAATCGTGGAGATGTTCAATTCAATTATTTATAAATTCTTTTTTTAAACAATACATAATAAGTCAAAAATAGGATGGGGCATATGAAGGGAAGATAAAGCTATGCATCAATGGCTGACTTTATAAGGAACTATCCCAGTATTCACTTTGTGCAAACCAAATGGAAAACCATTGGTAAAGATAGTCGCAATCTGATACTAATGATCAAATGCCTGCCGAATATCACTGAGACAGTGATTTGGTTCAGGATGTGGAATACTCTTCATACTTGATGAAGTACATAAAATGTTTAAATAAAAGCTGTAAGATTACAGTCAAAAAGTTCAGTTTCTCAGTTGAATCGATGCAAGATTAAAAAGAAAAAAAATCATTTATCAATAAAAATGAAATCAACATAATTATATTTAAAATTAAAATCGACTATTTATTATCGATTCAACTGAGAAGTCAAATTTGTAAGGAGAAATACCCTGTCAAAATATAAGTATACATAAATCTATTCTAAATAAAATTGTAAGAAGTACAGTGTAAGTACTTCTACTCAGCCAAACAACGAGTGCTTGTTTATAATTAATCTTAAAGAAATGGAAAATCGTATCCAAGACTCAGAGAAAACTTCTTCTATGGACTTATATTTCATAAATGTTTTTTTACTGCAGTCACAAAGCTCGATCTATCCCTCTCTATGGTATTACTTATTACGAGTTGCTTGATAACGAGATCCAAGATCTACTCATTTGTAACTGCAACAGGGGTGCAAATAACCACGTTGTTGTCTAGTAAAACGAGTTGTACTAACTTTATCTGAAATAAAATAATTTTTATTCTTAGAATTTTACAATATCGAGTGCAAAAACACCTTAAAATTCGTCTATCTCTGAAAATGTTTCTGTGACAATGAGTTTTTTTTAAGTCCAAATATAATTCTAATGACTTTTTTTTTTGCAAGAAAAAGACTTTTTTAGCGTAGTTATTGGAATACTGCAAATACGACATGATCGAGTTCAGAATGTTTCTATTTAATTTTGATGAAATTTTATATGAACATGTGGTATAGGTTATAACTTCTAAACAAGGCGATAATGGGAATTTTCACATATATGTCGATATATTATTCATTCGATTTTAATTTTTCAAGATGCATGTTGTAGTTAGTCTTACATCAGTGACATATTTGAGTAAACATATTAGTACATCGTGAGAGAGAAGAAGTTTTATGTTTATGATTTGACAGTAAATATTATAAAAATATGAATTATAATGTATATTATAAAAAAAAGTTCTTTGTTTTATTTATTATTAAAATATTTATTTTAATTTATAAACATTTCATTATTATCATACTTAAAACTATTAGATTCCATTACACTATTTATTGATCATATTACAAAATTTAATATTAAATTTAAAACACCATGCTGATATAATTAATTAGTAGAGATTCTATTTGTATTTGTATGTGTATTTTATGTTTGTTTGGTTGGTTGGTTGGTTGGTCCGCCGTTATTTTATTCTAGAATTTTCTATTTTAATGCAAATATGCAATTTAAATTAGAAATTTATTTGATAAATCCATAGATGTATAAATATTTATACTAGAAACAGATTACGTCTTCAATTACCTGCAACAACACTGTATTGATTGATTATTGGAATTATTTTTATTAGTTTTATGGTTAAAATACTGTCATCAAAGAATTGAAAAACTGCATGTGTGTACGTTATGTACGCGCGTCACAAGTTATACTTCTTTGGTATCATTAAAAAACAATTTTTAATTGCATGTAAATAATTAATTACAATAAAATAATAAAAGGGCTGGAGAAGAATATTGTCAACACAGACAATAAAATTCAGTTTAAATTAAAAAAATTAAATAAATATATATTTATGTTACATTAAGTGTAACATAAATCACAACAGCTTCAACCTGTGAATTTTGTGTGACGGTGATGCGTGCGCATCTTAAAATTTCACTCTTATCATTTTTTTACAACGCGTCTATAGAAGTATTTAAAAAAGGCAATTTAGAATTACAGTCGCCTTTTTTACGGGGGAAATGGGAAATTTCGTAGAAATAAATTTAATAACATTCAATGGTAAAAACAACGCATTTTTCTCCACTATTTTAAACAGAATAACTTAGTATTATAGTCCGTTTTTACATTTCTATTTTGAATGCCAAATTTCATTACATTTGGATATTTACATTTGGCGAATTCTTGATGCACAAAAATTATTTAACATAACTAAATTTAATTCAGTTATTTTAACTTAATTATATTAAAATTAATTCCTACAAATAGCATGTTTCTATTAATTATAAATCCTAACAAAAGAATATAACAACTGGCAGAGTTAATTGTTTAGATACTCAACATATGATTAAATATCAATGTTTAAACTATTCTTAGTCATTATCATTCATAAAATACTCTAATTTTTCGCTTAGGGGTAGAATTTCAGAAAATCCTTTCTTATCGGATTCCCGGTATTTAGTATGCACCCGGTACATTATATCCACCCGGTATTTACCTGGTATTTGGTGGGGTGCACCCGGTACCGCGTTCACCCGATTTTTTGTGCTGTGGTACTCATACACTTGATGAAAATTATTTGGACCTCCTGAACCACGAATGATTTCGGTAATACTTGAACAATGCGTTATGCACACTGTATACAGTTCGACATACTGCTAGTGAGAAGATATAAAGTAGTTTTATTTTGAATTTCAAATGTAGATTATGATTTCTATATAAATGATGCTAATAAGATATGTAACACGTGAGAAAAAAAGACAAAAGATGTTTCACAGAAGGAACATTTTATATTCGAAAATTAAATTGTTGTTTATAGTATTTTCCGTTACTTATTATTTATGTTTCTCACTGTTTAAACCTTCCCTGAACTTTCACAAATATGTCAAGATCAAAATTAGCAAAATCGGTCTAGCCATTCTCGAATTTTAGCTAGACAAACGAACAGCAATTGATTTATATTTATAGATTAAACTGAAAACTATTGCATCATAAAATTCAGGAATAAATACAAGTCTATAGTTTGGTATGATGATAACGAGGATAATATTTTATGAGTGTTGCGCTATTGGTTGATACTATATAATCCTGCTACCATGGTAACCAGGATAATGTTGTCCTAGTTTCATGATTCCATTATGAAAACTGTTTGTATGTTTTTATGGCGCATCTAAAAATACTACATTCTCTGTATGTAATGATCAATTACATTTCCTGCTGCTCGATGAAAATTTTTCGTTGTAATTAGGATTTCTTTTTTCTATTCAACAATACGACCGATCTTTCTATTTTATGACGTCACACATTACTATAAGTTTTTATTATCGTAATAAAATATGGTAAACATTTGCCGCCTTTGGTAAATTATATTTATAGATTTTTGAAATTTGAAATGAAGATTTTATAAATGATCATGTACAGGAGATAACCTTAAACAGTTTGGAAATTTTGTTTGAGTATTTGAAAAAGTGATAGGTAATAGGAGATTTTTGTTCTGATTTTTTAACAATCTATGAGAAAGTCCAAATTATATCAGAAAAGAAAACTTCGCCATTTACATCCGATTAATAATATTTAGCATGAAAATTAATGTTAATAATTAAAACTATGTATTTTTTTTATTAACTTGACTGCGCCTCAAACTTTATTCAGGACACTGAAAACACCTTTGAATTTTCTGTGCAACCATTGATAAAATAAAAAAATAAAAATAAATCATTTATAAAATTGATAAAAGCTGCCAAATATTTGTTCTTTTTCTTATCGATACAAACATTTATTAAAAAATTCACGGCAGTGATTAAAAAGTTTTGTTCAAGCCCATATAAATAATGATTTCAAAAAATTGAAATCAGTGTCTGGAAAACCTGAAAAAGTCAGGGAATTTAGTTCTCAAGATAGAGTAGACACCATGTTATATATATATATATATATATATATATATATATATATATATATATATATATATATATATATATATATATATATATATATATATATATATATATATATATATATATATATATATATATATTTATGTGTGTGTGTGTGTTTAATACCTGATTTTGTACTGAAATTGTGGCGAATCTAAACTCTTTACTAAAAAATGTTTCAAACAAAAGTTGTTAGTTTAAAAGTTAGTTAAGTTTTCTTCTATCTCTTATAGTTTAAAAGTTGTGCCATGGATCCATCTATTGGATGTAAAGTATTAACATTTGCATGTTTTCCTTTTGTTTCAGTGAAAGCAGCATGTTTGTTTCAAAACGTCGTTTAATATTAAAAACATGTGGAACGACAACACCGTTGCTGTGTTTGGGCGCACTTTTACGTCTTGCTGAACAAATTGCTGGATTTACAAATGTTCAAGATTTATTTTATTCACGGAAAAATTATGGACGCCCTGAATTACAACATACACCACATCATGCTTTCGATCAAGAGGTACTTTTCATTTATTTTCTTGTTCTTTATCGAATATATTTTCTGTTTTGATAATACCTCTCAATTATAATATTAGCTAATATAAAATTAAAATGGGCATACACTTTTTTTATTTATAATTTTAAGTGAATTTTATATGCATTTAATTTCATTTTCATCGTTTGTTTCACTGTAGGATTCATGAAAATTTTTATAGAATGGTGACCCTATCTGCCCCATCCAGTAAAAATTTAGATCTGTAGGGCATATTGTCTTTGTTATGCATAGTCATGAAATTTTTTATAGTGGCGCTTAGTGCGTTTGTAAGCTTTAGTACGTGTCATAGTGACCACAGTAAGAATTTTTCTAGAAAGTTCTAAATGTTTTAATAATGATTCTAGAAGGATTGCGAATGAATTAGAACATCATAGTCCCAGTGACCTCCTCCCTCCCACTACCATCATATAAAATCATTGACAAATACACTCCTAAAAATTTGTATATGACTTAATTATCGATAGTGTAATAATTTTTTCTCTACAAAAATTATGAAAAATAGGGCATTTTCTTTTTCGAAACTCGTAAAATTTTCGGAAGTGTTCACAGTCTAGAAATTGAAGAAAATCTATTTATTGTTATAGGAAATATTGCCGGAACAAGAACATCTGATTTTATTAATGTGCCGTCTAAGTTTTACATTTTTTTTTTGAATGAATTTCCTACTTCAATAACAAAAAAATGGTGAAGTCTGTGACAATAATCGAAAATTTTACGGGTTTCGATAAAAAAATGAAACTCTTAGAAGTGTATTCATTAATGACTGGATATGATCACGGGCACACAGCAGCCTATTATGGCGATTGAAAGAAGTCGCTCTGCTCAAGCTCAATGCCTAGCTCATTGAGCTTAGTTTCATGCCTTTTATCTGGTACTTGTATATATTTTTAACATCGCCACTTCATAAATTAAGTTTCTAACATTTGCGATAATAAGTCTGTAGAATATTTGACTTGACTTCATGTAACTATATAATCAATTACTACATTTACCGTTTATATTTCTTATTCACTTTGAGATAAGATAAGATAGTAAAAGTAGAACGCAGGTCCGTCTCTTGCACCTGAACCTTTTGCTTCTCTGTACCCTCCTTTAAAATACTCTCTCGTCTGGAAGCTAGGATTCGTTCTGGCTCAAGATACATATGAAAGAACATTTATATAAGGTGATACTATACGATCTTTTCCAGGCCAGTGGCCACGCAAAAACCCGCAGTTTCTTCTCTGTCGGAATTGTTCTCATAATGAATGGATACATTCTCTTTGAGATACAACAATCCCTAAAACCACGTTAATTATTGACTGTAGTGTGTATCAGTAATTAGTACGGAGGAAAGTGGTATAGACAAACAATATCCAAACATTTGTTTGTGTACGTTAATGTAATAAAAATTGAATTATAGTATATAATCCAAAGTTCTCCATAATTCACTAATTCCAATCTCCTGAATTCCAGATATGAACTATTATTGCCTACATTAAGATAAGCATTATGTTTTTCATTTACAATTAGCTCCATGGAGGTGGAGCTTATTTTGCTGGAAAGCATTAAGATCTACTTGTTATTGTAAAACCTGTGGGGTATTGATAAATTGAAAGAGCATTCATTTTTTTCACATATACTGCAAATCGATTGACCCTTCCCAGTTCTCACAAGAACTAGTTACGATTATAATATAACCATAACAACGGGTTAACATATTATTAATGGTTTTTTATTTTTCAATAATAGGTCGCATTATTGGATTCATTTTTTGAGAATGGTTCAGCGTATTGTTTGGGTAGCATGAATCGTGATTGTTGGTATTTGTACACTCTGAACCCAGCAATGATTGGACCACTGAAATCACCACCAAGCGCTTTAGAGTCAAGTGTTATGTTACCACCATTTAGTAAAGAAAAACAAAATGAAGAGGATCGTTGTTTAATTGAACCCGATCAAACATTAGAAATATTAATGACAAATTTAGATTTGGATATTATGGCAATATTTACACGAGAAGAAAGTCAAACGGCTACTGAAGCCACTAAGGTAAATATTTTTACAAATGTTTTAACCATTAAGACTAGATATGTTATGCTTTATAACTCTACTCAAAACATGTTTCATAATTATACTAATAAAACTTTTTTTTATGTATAGCGTTCTGGAATAGATAAATTAATTCCTAATATGGTGATTGACGACTTCTTATTCGAACCATGCGGATACTCAATGAATGGGATCTCAAAAACGGTAAGATTTCTTAAAAGTATTATTTAACAAAAAATTTCTGTATTTATTACTTAAACTTTTGGGATTTGCTGCTATATTTAATGTTTGTGCACAATTTGTCTGTAGAGTAAAATGAAAATCTGATTAGAAATAAATACTCTAAATTTCGTTCTGCGCAGAAAAAAACGTTTAAGTTTTCTGACTTCACCGTTTTGGATTTGGTTCTAATAAAGGTATATTGTGGTAGGGGAGCCCAAGTGGGTATTTTTAGATTATCTCGAGTTCTTCAGATTAAGTTATGAGCGATACCTTATCCCTTGTTGACCATTACCAAATCTTAGACCTCTATATGGTGTCGCGCCGCGTGTATAGACGATCAGAATATTATATGGTAGGTTGATTACGTGCTGAAAACTTTACATTTTGTTAATTTTTATAGGGGGGAAAATATACACCCCCTCCAAATTTTCCAGCGTGGTTGATTTGATCTAATTTAAATGAAATAATAAAGATAACGAAAAGAAATATTGCTGATGATTTACGCGTGGCGTAAGCGAGTGAGAGGCAAAAACAAATAAAAATTTAACTTTGACTTTCTTGAATGTTAATTATAAGCGTGGCATAAGGGGGAGGGAGGGTCACAAACTTGCAAACAAAAAATGTCAACTGAAATATTTTTAAAACCGTCAGAATAAAATAATTTCTAGATTAAGGGCCAACACGATTAGGAAATCAAGCTGAACCCCCTGTATAAACATTTGACGCGTACGAGTATTTCAAAGTGACGAATTTTTTTTGCATTTTTCAACAGCTGTCACGACCTTGACTCACATTCGAATTTTCAGTCTTTTAATTGGGAGCTTCATTCAGGTTTACTTACCATCCTCCATGAATATCTGACGCGCTCGAGTAAATTTTTTTCCACCCATTTTTAACCCTAACATACGACCATCTGCTTCATGAAAACTGACATTAATTTACCTCCATCTTCAGAGATACCTGGAGGTTATACCATTTCAATAGCTGACACGCTTGAGTATGTGGGTCCAGGTAGCTGATTTTTTTACATTGTTGAAAGAATGTTTTCGGTTTCCTCATCGCTAAAAAAGCTTACATCATATAACTTTTGTTCTTTATACCATGAAATCTTCAAAATCCAATAGTACCCAACCACACTCGAGTAAATCTCCATTTAGCATCGTGGGATTCCTTACTATTGCTTTTTTGTCCATGTTATAAGTGTTTATATCTCCAGACAAAAGATCTTCACGACAAAGTAATGCCTAAGGCAAAATTTTGTATAATAAAACCCCTCCATAATTTATTTTTTGTTAATATGTTCCATATTTCTTTCTCTATTATCAGGTTCTGTGTCCACAATTTTGATATTTTCATAACTATTTGCCTGGACCGACATTCACTACTTTCAAAATGTCTTCTTCTATTTCCAAAACTTTTTTTCTGAAAAATGCAGCTGAAATAGGCTGACTTTCACTATTTAAAAAATTCTCCCTACTGTTTTTTTACTTTCACCTCCTTAATTAAACTATACAAACGATACTTGGAGTTGAGTTTTCACGGGTCTGCGTATTTGGGATCGAGTTAGCACTTGTCGGCATATTCTTTAGCCCTTACGTTCATCCTGTGATTAAACTATCCAAGCAATATTTGAGATGGAACTATTAGGATTCACTAAGCTCCAGCCTGTGTATATTTGGAGTCGATTTAGTACGGGTATGCGAGTTTTTTGACCCTTTAAATATATTATCTTGGTATTTACCGGTAAAGATGTCATTTATGGATATTTTCTCTTGGATATATTTTATCTCACAGATATTTTATTCAAACCGAGTGCATTGTTCTGGATTTTTTGGTTGGTTTTAATTGTACAACATAACGTAACAAAAAAAGTATATCTTCTAGCGCACGTATGGCAGAAATTTATTGAAATTTACATGTAGTTTAATTTAGAATTTTAGGTAGAATATTTCAAAACCCAAAAAAGGACAAAGTTTAGAAACAACCACATGTAAAAATTAAGTTTTTGAAATAATTTAATATTTATTCCTCTTTGTTTCACTAGACCGACTCAGAAGGAGAACCAGTAAGTAATAACTAAAAATTTAGCCTTTAGTATATTATTAATTCCTCTTATAAAATTACCGTATCGTTTTAATTCTCCCCTCTTCGATTTTGATGAAATTAAAAATATTATATAATTTTTTTTTTTTCAGGGACATTACATGACCATACATATAACACCAGAACAGGATTTTTCGTATGTATCGTTTGAAACAAATGCTCCATTAGTCAGTTACAAGGATTTAATGAATCGTGTGTTGAATACATTTAAACCAAATGAAGCTGTCGTTACAATTTTTGCAAACCAGGTAAATTTTTTCGCTAGCCACTTTATAATCGGGACCGTCGAGTGTGTTGATCTTTTTTCATTCGTAAAAATAGTAAATCTATGTGCATTGCAAAATTTTAATGCCAAAAACTTTTCATCAAAAGAAGCATTGTTTCGTTTTATTAGAAGCCAACTAATCACTCAAATGTTGTTATGATGCAACTGGAACTTTTTAAAAACCCCGTTCCATGTAAACAAATGTTCATTTAAATTTTACGTTTTAGCAGAGTCCCTACAAACTACAAACTCAGATTTAATTATTTGGAGCGGTTGAAAAACGAAAGCTGTTAAACACTCAGCTCAGCGAAGTCGCAAAGATAGTGTTAAGTTTGCTTGATAGCAGCAAGTACATAGTTCTACTGAAATACATACAAACATCCTTCTAAGGAAGTTATAATTTGAATTGTTTACACAGATAAATTTATCACATTATGTTGAAAAATGATATTGGAAAATTGATCTCCTGGCTAGGTGCATATTTGTAATTTTTTATTCATGAAATTTAGATTTATTGCAAAACGTTCTGGATCTGAAGTTATTTTTTAAAAATCTTTGAAAATAAGCAAGATATGAATTCAAAATTTCTAATTAAAAAAAGAAGGAATGTATTTAATGACGTCATTTTGCAATCTCCATATAAATTATATACCAAGCATTGTTTTGAGTAAGATGGAATGTAATCTATCTTATAACTTCTTTGTTTTTGAATCAATTTTAACTTAATTTTTGAGTTTTGTTAATCAATATTGAATCTAGTTTCACATTTTCATTGAAATATAACAAATTCAGTATCATGGAAATTCACAATTAGCAGATACTTTGCAAGCAAGCAACAATTCAAAAATCCATAAAACGAGCACAAGTGTGCTAACTCCACGTTGTATTTTTGAATAATATCTATCTTATACAATTCCATGTACCTTTTTCTGTATTAAGTTTTGTTTATAGTTATTCTCAAAAAATGGAAGAAATGTTATCGAATTTTAAATTGAATTAAAAATAATCTTTTTTTTAATAATTCATTTTATTTTTTTTTTTTGCAGACATCAATGGCATCTGAAGCACCACGTGAATTGGATAAAGTGAGTTCATTAGGTGATTGGCTACGTCGTGATATACAACATTGCCGTTTCAAACATTATGATCTCACTTATGCATTCTACAGTAAATTTCCAAGCTGAGGGTGTGCCCCCAACCTGATTGTGTGTTACAAATGCTTCTCTCAAAACAATCAACAAATATTTTCCTTCCACTCCCAACACCACAGCATTTTAATAATTCCAATTCATATTATTTACTATTTAATTATATTTTTTATAATTATTAGTTACATTCCTCTGTCTCCATCATCATTATTATCAGCACAAGAGTACACAAGTACAAGTACAGGTACAGTGTGTACAAGTTGTTTTGAGAGCAGCACACAACATCAGGATAAATATATTAATGTAATATTTGATAAAAACCGTAGTAATAATAAAATATGTAGTAATAGCGTTGTAGTTAATGATAATTATTTCAAAAATTGTAATTTGTGTATAACAAGGATAGAATCAACAACATATCCTTCAATATTTATTTCATATTGGTGGTCAATTGATTTATTATTATTCATACATTTTATATTATTGGATACATCTTTTGAATCAGCATTGATTTTATTTTCATGGTGGCGTAATAAAATTTCATGAGTGTTCATCGAATTGATTTTAAATGATCTGACAAAGTATATCTAGAAAAACAAAAACAAATCATTTTATATAGAAAAAATCGAGCATTTTTGTTTGTATTAATTTTTTTTTTTAATGTGTTTTTCCATCATCTGTTGCGTTTCCTTGTTTTTTTGT
Organism: Chrysopa pallens; assembly: GCA_020423425.1. Classification (NCBI taxonomy): domain Eukaryota; kingdom Metazoa; phylum Arthropoda; class Insecta; order Neuroptera; family Chrysopidae; genus Chrysopa; species Chrysopa pallens. The sequence goes on from JAEMTY010000224.1 coordinate 17,986, forward strand.
TCCAAAATAAAGGATAGTAATGCTTTTTTTTTGTACACCTATGAGGGTGGGATTATTATAACTCTTTAAATAATAAATCGTTCTTAATTTTCCATCAAATTTTTATTTATTAAAATTGTACATACAAAAATTTTTAAGATTCAATTAAATTTCTCTTCTTTTTCTCATAGTAAGTAGCTTTAATAATTCCCCGGTAAATATGTTCTCAAAATCCTTAACAAGCTTTTAGAGGTAATTAATTATGTCTTAATAAAATTAAACTATAGTATTTTTCTATAAAAGTAGAGTAAAAATATTTGTACGCATGCTTATAAAATGCATAAATTTTTAATAAAAAGAACGATGTGTATAATAATAATAAAAAGACCCAACAAATAAGATTTGTGTAAAATAAAAAGATAAAATAGGAAATTTCAACGTAGTAAACCCTTTCCTGATAAAACTAAATTAAATCTAAAGCTGGTTCTTAAGATTCTGAATTTCGATCTAAAACATTTTAATCTTTGTATTATTTATGGTTAAATATGAATTTCAATGCTTTGAGCATGAAGTTTAAACATGTATGATAAGAAGAAATCACGTAATATTCAACTAATGTTCTTAAAAATACCGAAAATATCTTTGATCACTAGATAGAACTCTTAGTCATACCTATTACGTAATTAGGACACGTAGGATTTTAAATATAGGCGTAAAAATATAATGGACAAATTAAGTAGTAATCGGTATAATAAACAATAATTAAAAAAAAACCTTTTTCTTTTAACGAATACTTAATTTATAATACAATTGAATAGCTAAATTTAGAAATAATGCTACTGGACAAAAACACATTGGGGAGAGGGTCACATTTTCATATTAAATTAGGTTTTAGCCACGTCTAATACAAACTTCTATAAAGTGTTTACTTATGTGATACAATCTTGTGAACAAAGGAATTCCATCGGATGTGATTTTGTGCATTCGACTTTATTTGATACAAGATACAAGATGAGAAGGATTTGCGTTTAATAGCAATTTCCTATTCTATAGTTCTTTATTTATAGTTTCTTAGGTATATTTAAAGGTAGATATATTTTTTTTTTCTTTTGGAGAATTCCATTATTTTTTCGTCTGAATACATATTAATTCCTCCATACTGTCAATCCAAAAATATTTAAGTAATGCAACCTTATTCAATTTAAAGTAACGTTTTTTACTATATATTAGATGCTGAGTTGTATGGCGGGCATTTAAATAGTTAACACTGTTAATTGTTATTTTGAATTTATAAAATAACTAAAAAATAAGTCCAACAGAGAAATTCATCCAAGTTGTCCATGGAGCATAGTTAAATTCCCCCTTATGTGTGATATAATTTTAATACAATTATTTGGCTTAAAAATAGCGCCTTGTGAAATATATACTAGAGGATAATTTAATGCTTTTTAAATGTAAATTAAAGTGCGATGTTCCTCTTTCATATATTATTCGTGATTATTTTAAGCTATATTAAATATGGCCAAGGGGGGCTGAATGTTAATAGGTTCAGATTGTGTACATAATTAATTCATAATAACATGTAAACAAATTCATATTAATATATAGAGAGGATCATTAAAAATTGTAAATCGAAAAACGTTTTTTTACTTTTAAAAGCCTATTTTTTTGGTCTGAATAAAATCTTAAGACTTCAGTGTTATCAGGAAGTGTTTACTTCGATCAGCTTTTAAACCAAGAGACGCGATTTGTTTCAATAATAATAAATTGTTTTAAAAAAGGTTTTCATTGTTTTGTAATTATTTGTAACTATTGAGAAAAACCCTAGTTGAATAATAATGTCGTCTGGAATATATTGTTTGGGAAATAATACGACACGATAAGAAATCTTTTGAAATTTATATATGCGAATGAATGATCTTTTCAAACTTGATGAACCTCGTCAAATTAAAAAATTAGAAAAAGCATTTAATAAATCAAAATTTTTATCGCGTTTTGAAGTCATTATTACAAATAGAAATTTGAAGTTATTTTTCAACAAAAGCAACTAAATCTTCCTACTATTTTCAGCGTCCTCGTAGGCTAATAAAAAACCAGAAATTAAATATCGAATATCAGAGATAACTTTCTGAATTTCAAATTCAGAAAATTACCGAGTTTAGTTTCCCTTTTAATTTATTCTACTCTTTTCATTTTATTATTATTTTAAGGTTGCAGAACAATCTTAAAAATATAATTTTTGAGTTTCGAAAATTTGTCAATAATCTGTCATCAGAATTTTCCTAAAAATTATGTAACTTCATGGCTTAACATTGTTTTTATTATAAAAATGGTTACTAACCGAATGATAATATTGTATTTAAAAAATTGAAATTTAAAATTGGGACCTGACAAAATGGAAGAATTTCACTTACACGCTGAATTATGTTTAAGATTTTTGGCCCCGGACTGACGTAACGTAATTACAGACCTTGACCAATCAATAAAGTTAAGCAACAGCAGTCATAGTGAATATTTGGATGGGTGACCACCTAACATGTACGTGTGTGTACTGTTGTTGTTTGTATAAAAATAATAATTCCCTTTGGTAAATAGCTATATGACTAAAAGTAGCTGAAGCCAGAAAAAAAAAGATTTTTGACATCTTTAAAATAAAGTATTGTTAATATTATCTTATTATGGTTAATTTTTAGCTTACGAGGGCAGTAGATCCCAGCTTAAATAATTTTAGCAGTTCATTTTTTGTATCTTTTTTTCTAATTTTTTTTTATTTTTTGAGGATGTCTTATTACAGTTTTGAAAACGCTATTAAATTCAATCTACAATTTGGGAATATCATATACGTAAGCAGGAGATACAGAAGATTTCAACAGACAAAACATTTTTGATACGATTATTTCATTCTTATTAATTCAAATTCTTATCTGCCAAGTTTGTAGTCTCCAATTCGGATTCGTAATTGAGTGTTCGAAAAGATTGATATTGTATTTCTCTAGAATTATATAAACACTCTTTTATGATTTACTAATTATTTTATGATAAAATAATTTTTATAATATTCCAGAAGACTCATAAAACAAAATATAAGAACAGCTTGGCTATTTAAAAAAATAAAATATTATGTCTATCATATTCAAAGATCAATTTGGATCGAAAATATTGTGGATAAATCAGATAATCTCGAATGAAATCCACAGAAAAAGATAAATTAATAATATCTCGAATATTTATTTAAAAAATAAAAATTATCGAATTTAAAAAGTGTGTTTTTAATGCATAGATCTATCAAAGTTTAAATCATATTAATTATTTTAAGATATTTAAAAATTAAAAAAGAGTATATTTAAGCTAAAAGTCTATCATTAAGCTAAAGTATATCTTTAAAAAATAGAAAATATTTGTATCAATTTCAAATAGTGTTTTATCTTCTATGTACTATTTTAAAAATAATAACATGATCATTTCATTGTGAGCGCTCATAAAAGTGAAAATAAGAATGCTTCAACAATCATTTTCTGAAGCCAAACATTTTATTTGCTGAAATTGAGGGCGTTTTGATAATTGACGTATCTGATTGATTAAATTATTCGATAGCTCATTTAGATAAATCTGCGATCATACCATAACCGTGTTTTATCTTTCTATTGTTGACAAAGATCTACGATACCATTATCGTCAGAAATAATGGTCACTCTCAACATGTTTGATACTATTTTTTTTTACATTCTTTTACTAAAAATGAAGAATAAACAAGTTAAGAAGAGCCAATTTCACACTGTAAACCAATAATTCTGGATACATCGAAACAGTTAGTGCTTAAAAAAAGCAATGCCGCGAGAATTGGGGTCATTTTCATCGTAATTCACGATACCGATTGATCGTAATTGAATCTTCAAGTTATGTATCCTTTAATAACTCTTTGTTTTCTTATTTTTTTGGCTGCCAAAAGCATGGCTTGTTGTTAACAGTCAAATCACCATTATTGAAACTTTCACAAGCAATCGATGCGCAGTTGCATTATTTTCCAATTGTTGGATAAAACTACTGCCTTCCGCCAATTGCAATTTATAAAATTTGACACGTCCAATAGAGTTAAAAACAAAAAATCTAATGCAAGTCTATCGAAATTTGCGAAACTTTAATAGTCAAGGTTTCGAAAACGGACTGATCTCTAATTTACAATCCTAATACATAATAAAAATTCAAAGCAAACTACTATTAGCAGTCGATTGAATCTGATTATGATTTCGAGTGTTAAATATCAAAATTTAACCGTTCGTTTAAAATTATTGCTGTATTATATTTGTTAATTCGGATTAATGTTCTAAAAAAATAATGAGCGTTCATAAATCCAACGTCTCCAACTCAAATATTTTTCAACCACACCCTTGTTAAATTATATATTATCTAAAAAATTATTATGCTTCCATGAAAATAGACTTAAAGAAAGAAATTTTTTTCTTTTAAATTTTTTTTGTTTTTTAGTTATAGAAAATTTAAAAAAATTATACATTTATTTTGAATTAAAAATTTATTTAAAGATAATTTTAACAGAACCGTATTTAAATAATTGTATTTGGCAAATCATCCACACATTAGAAGTTAAATATAATTTAAATGTATGCTCGCACTGCCCCCCCTTTTTTATAAATTTAAATTTAAATACGGTACTGTATAGAAAAGTGTTTATAAAACCAAGATATTGATAATTCTGTTAAATAATATTCATAAATCTAGTAAAGTGTTGCCCAGGGTATGAAACAAATGATAAAATAACCAAAAAAAACATTTCGTCAACCTTATTGTAACGCCTTCAGCAACTATAAACAAATATTTCAATACATGAAATGAAATTTTTGACGATAATATTTTTTTTAAAGTGTTTTTCTGCAACTAGGTTTAGTAACTGAGGCTCATAATTCGAATACATACAAAACATCGATTTTATCCACCTAGATATGTTTTCTGAATTAATTTCATGAATGTTTCAATTTATTATCGGTTTTATTCACGCTTATTTAAAATTATAAAAATAGATTTTTATGATTTATTTTACAATTTATTTATTTAGTATTTAATAAAATCAATATTTTACTTAAATGACGAAAATTAAATTTGGTAGAGAACTTATCACACTATAAAAATAATGTATTTTATAATTTTAAATAGATTCATATGATTCATTTTTTTGTGAAATAAAAAATATTGAGTACAGTCGAGGACTTTAATACTAATTCTAAAAGGAATGTGAATAGAAAAAGAGATATTAATTTAAGTGGGTATGTAATTCTGATAGACCTCTGTAGGCTGTGTTAATAAAAACTATCTTTAATGTAATATATATATATATATTTTTTTTTCAATTTTTCCGCATAAATAACTATCCAAATGTTATTAAATTAAGTATGTACAAACTTGAAATGAAAACGGAAGGCATTTTGAAGAGTTTTTCGCGAAAAAACATTTCTAAATATAAAAGAAAATTATGATTTTTACCTAAGAAATTTTTTTCGGGAAAAACTCTACGACATGCACTTTGTTTTCATGTCACGATTTTACATACCTAATTTCATAACATTCGGATAATTATTTTTTGAGTTATTTATACGCAACAATTGAAAAAAATACAATATATATTACATCACAGATTGTATTTATTAACATAGCCCGTAGAGAGATCTCTATTAACTGTGAAGGTGTTATAAATATATTTGACGAATACAGTGTAATAATAATAATATTTTTTAAATTCGTGGCATATTGTGGGTACAATGATGACTAGAGTAGTGATAAAACTTGGTCATTCCAGAATCAAATTTTCAATACAGAAAACTCATAAATATTTAAAATCAGTATTTGTTTATCAAACTTACTGTGTTTATTATTAAAAACATTAAAAAACAAACAAAAAATATATATAAAAAAATGAAAAATATGTTAATTACCAAAAAAAAAAAAAAATTATAAAATTAAAAATAAATTAAATGTTATTCAAAGAAATAAATGTTAATTTGAAAAAAAATTTATGATCTATTTAGATGAATTATATTACAAATAAATGTATAAAATAAAAATTTTATTTAGCATATTTTTATTGACCTTTATTTCAGAAACTAAGTCGCCAAACGCTGTTTCTACTAGGGATGTTGCGGATGTCGATTTTTTCACATCCGCGGATGCAAATGTTTATGATCTTATATAAATATAGTAAGTATATAAATAAAGAATTAAAACGTAATTATTAACATTTTATTAAATGATAAAGTAATTATTAACATTTTTATTAATGAAAATCAACATTAAGTATAATGATCCTATTTTTTTAACTTATGTTGTATATTAGTAATTGAAATTAAAAATAGGAGCTTTATACTGATAATATCTTGAATTCCACTGAATGAACACAACACCATTTAAAATGATTTTCATCCACATAGACCCTTTTTAAGCGTGGAATATAATTTCTTTTTTAATACTTTGTGTCGTGGTGACATTGTTAGATGATCTGTCAATAACGGGAACTTTGCTGGAAAAATATAGTATAAGTATTATTATAAAACGATAAACTAACTCTACCTACTAAAAAAACGTATTATCGGCATGTACTGTTGTGGTACGTCCCAACGTACTATAATACGATGATGCTACCAGACTCTAATTAATAGATAAAGTTTGGGTTATGATTGTATATGAAAAGTCGAGATTATTATGTGTTAAGTATTGACAAGAAAATGATTTGCAAGAACCTGAATTATGTATTAAATTAATATAGAATAAATATGTAACAGAAGTTTGTCGCGATTCATGGCGCGCACGCCATTTTAAATTTAGTCAAATAGAAGAGACTTAGGCAAAACATTTTAGTAAAGGATTTAGGTATAAAAATGCAACTTGTTTTCAATAGAATACATATTCAGATATCATTTGAAACAAAAATACGTTAATAAAAACTAATTAAATTATACCCGACTTCATTATAAAATAACCTACCACCACCTACCCTTTAAAAAAGTGCTTCTGATTTATATTCGTAACA
>JAEMTY010000225.1:0-25000 GCA_020423425.1 Chrysopa pallens
TTTTTTTTTTAATTTCTGTTATATAGAACAGATAGAATATTAACCAAATTAATGCTTATTAAAGAGAATTGGCATAAAAAATGAGACCTCTAATAAAGACAATCTATAATATAATATACAATGTATTTTATCAATTTTCGTGAATAAATAACTAAAAAATAGTTATTCAATTGTTTGAATGAAGTTTGGTATGCAAAATCTTGAAATGAAAACATGTGAAAAAATTTCTAAACTAAAAAAAAAATTATGAAAGAAAAGATTGTGCTTACTAAATTTCATAACAATAACGTAGCGCATGTACAGTTTATTTTACTTAAGTGCCAAAAATAAATTCTAAAGGCGTATACACACGCGCAGCATTTTTAATGTAACGCCGTATCGTAAATCAGCACTGTTACGTGTTACATAATAACGATGGTTTGTAGTTCTTACGATGTTGTTATGTGATGCGTAGCGTTCCATATGTTAACCAAGCAGGGTACCTAATGACTATCTTTGCAAATGTTGGGTTAATGAGTCCACACTATTCGCAATCCCACCTAGAACAATTTTTTGATGAGATTCAAATTTACCGACAATTCGTAGAACACAAAGTAACATCGTCGGATATCAACTTTTGTTACTCGTTCACGTCCACCCAAAGGCTGTTGTTACGCGGCACTATGTTACACGCGAATGTTGCCCGTGTGTATACGGTTTATTAGTTTCACTCGATCAAGGAAATATGGATGTGTTCGTAAGGTTTTTAACGACTATTATTTTTTATTAATTCGACCGTATTTTTATACTCGAAATATATACAATATGTCACAGTATATTAAAATTTTAGTTTAAAGTTTGTAACGCTAGAAAATATTGACCGCACAAACAAAATTGGTATAATTGTTCACAGAATCGCGAGTTGAAATTTTGTTGACATATTTTAGACATTAAAAATAAGATAAAGTGCGTGAATATATTAAAATTAAAATTTTAAAATCGGTCCATTGGATCCAATTTGATCCAATTGATTCAACTTTTGAATCATTAAAGATCTAAAAATCTAAAGACAAAAATGTTTGTTTTTTTTTAAGACAAACATCTTTTGTTTGAAACATTTTTTCGTAAACTGTTTAGATACGTCAGAATTTCAGTTCAAAATAAGCTAAAAAGTACATATATTATTACAATAAATATTATTGTTATAAGTATTTATAACTGCATGGGCTGCATATTTAGAGATTTTAGAATTAACTCTGTTAGATGTTATCTTCAGTTGTTATTTATTAATTTTCTAGTAAACTCAGCTATTGCTGAACACCAAAAACCGAACCAAAGAGGAGCAACTCGACCAACAAATATTCCCGCATCAGAAGGGCGTATGCGATTAGAGGAGCAACGTTTGGATTTGCAATATAGTTCATCGCTAGAAGCAAATTTAACACGTACAACGTTTCCATCAGCACGTAGTGGAATGTCTAAATCAAATTCAGTATCATCGAATTCTGAATCAGTAAAAAGAGTAGGAAAATGTACTCCAAGTGGTAATAATCCATTTGAGGATGAGGATCCACAATATGAAGATGCTCTAAATCCATTCGGTGATATAAAAACCAAAGATCCAACAAATCCATTTGAAGCCGATGATGATTATGATAAAAATTTAAATCCATTTGAATAAATTAAACTAATTATATTAAACCGTCCCTGATAACGTTAAAGATCAATTTTTATTTTATTTTTTTTAATATTTAAGGATGTTTGAATGAGTACGATGGCGACTTTTACCTTTTTATATGTAATTTAAATACGTATAAAGAAATTTAAAAAAAATTTTCTGGGGTCACCGATGTGTTTAAATAAATAATTAATTTAAAAAATATGTATATATAACATTGGAGTCTTATAGAATGTCTTGATGATTTTGAATTTGTACGTAAAATGTGTTTACGACATAGAAAATTTAATCCCTCTTGTGTATTTCAAAAGCAGAAATAATAGGCATTATGACAGATTTTGAAATACCCTTCTAAAATATAGATAAACGTCGTCTTCGTAAAATACATTAATTCAATAAAAAATTAAGTTTTAAAATAAATTATTGAATTGTTTTCCATATAATTTGAATTAACCACAATAACGCTGGTAGTTATAATGGAGTCGATCTTGTGACGTAAGTTTACAGCTTGCTGTGATTATAGTCTGGTGAAATTAAATTTGTTTAGGTGTATCGATTTCAAGGTCTGATATTATTTTGAATTCGTTATACCATTAATTTAAAAGTTTTCGCTTTTGAATTTTTATTCTCCATGAAAATAACGTTATTTTTAATATAGTATATTTCTTTTACTTTTTTTTGAATGCTAAAATTTATTTTTATTTTTTTATTTTTTATAAATGCTAAAATTTATAAACATTTTCTCAAAATCAGTTGAGCTTTAGTGTTATTAGGGACGAATTTGCTCTTAACCCTTGTTCATATTGTTCAATTACTAATTTAGTCAAGTAGCAAGTTGTTTAGCAACTGTAAACACTTAACACTTGATCGAAAATCGTTCAAACTTAAAATTTGATAATTTAATCTTATATTAAATTAATTAATTTTTTAATACTATGTTTGAATTTACACTGGTTTTTAATAAATATACTGTAAACAGTCATATAAAATAATTTCATAAAATATAACTGTTTATATCATATGACTGTGACTCTAATCAGTATACTGTTTAAATTCATTGTGTATTGGAATAATAACTAAACAGATTCCTTCATTTTTAATACTACTTGCACACAAAAAAATAAAATTTTTCTACATTAATTCATAAACACTGTATGTTTGGGAGATACAATTGGCGGCAAATGTGTATGAAATGAAGTCATTTTTAATTGAAGATTATTATATAAAAATAAAAAAAGATTCCTATTCAGTTTCATTAAATTTCAGAGCCGTAAGTGAAATTATATATATTTTAAATATTTTATAAAAACTTGTATTAGCATATAAACTTGAATTCAACTTCAAACAAAAAATATTTTCGATTTTTTTAAGCTGTCATATGGTTGAATTATTTACGAATAATTAGGAGTATGATTTAATTTTTATAAATTTAATTTATTTTCAGATATTAATTAAATAAAATTTAAGTAACTAAATGATTTCTACTTGCTACTTGACTAAATTACTTGAACAATGTGAACAGGGCTTAAGTTAATTATTTTTTATAAGTTAAATAAACGAACGCCATTATAATGTTGTATAATGTATTCCAATATTAAATAAAATAAATATATATGTTTTTATTTATACAGTGTGTCCCGGTTCATATGTAATCATTACTTTATTTTGGAGTAGAATAATTGGTTTAGAAAGATTGGTTTATATAGATTATTTACCTAAAATGAACTACTCGAAGGGCTTTATCAGATGGCATAAGAATTGAGTATGACCTATAATTTCATGGCCTTCAGTGATCAAATTAATGGCTTTATAATCAGGAAATACTAGGCATAAATTTGTTTTGAAAAATGAAAAATACTTAACGTATAAAATATGTCAGAGTATATTAATTTTAGTATAAAGTTTGTAACGTTACAAAATATTGACCGCACAAACAACATTTTGGTATCCGTACCGTGTATAGTATGTGGAAGGGATTTCTTGAACGATTAATGTGCTACGAATATCTAAAATTTGTAATAAAACATTCACATTCTAGAAAATAATTATTTGTTAAATTGTTTGCATGTAAATTGTATAGCAAATTTCAAACAAAAATTATTGAATTATTACAAAAAATGACATTTAACTGTAGTTTTTGGTTTAAAAATTGAAAGAATAATCGAATAACTTGAATTAGTAATTGTTTTTAATTGCAAATATAAATAATTATTATTAATTTAAATTTGTAAATAAATTCTGAGAAATTTCCTATGTTAAATAGCATTCACATAGACTTCACTCTCATTTGATTGATGAAGTAGTATTTCGTAACTATAGAGACGAATGAAAAAATTTTAATCCATGGTGTCTGTAGGTCTTAATAGAATCACCTACTTAGTGCATTTCCGTTTGTTCGTCTGTCCGTCATCTAGATAACTCAGAAATGTAAAGATTTAATTCATTTTTTGGAGGCGTATTCTAGATTTAAAATCATTAGCATTCATAAAATACCCTAAACTTTCGTTTTATACAGTTATAAATACATATTATATAATAATACTATATATTGTTTATTATCTAAATTTAAGTTAAAATTTTGGTGAATATAAACATTTCACGAAAAAATGTTTCAAACAAAAGTTATTTGTTTTAAGAAAACATTTTTGTTATCAAATCTGTTATGGTTCAAAAGTTGAGTCGAGGATCCATTGGACCGATTTTGTTCATTCACGAACTTAAACTCACTTTTTAGTTTCAGAACACCACCAAAATTTCAGCTCGCTATCATTTTTCGTTTTTTAGTTATCTTTTTGACCTGCGCGTTGTGGCAACATGCTCTTATAATCAAAATAAGTCAAAAATATAAGGTCAGATGGCACCACCATCCAAAGCGTCGACTTTAAAACGTGACGTCATTGGTTGACCAGTTTGTGACACATCGATAAATTTCGTGCAAGACTCGAACCCATATTTTCATATTCAACAACTCAACAAGTTCAGTCGTGAATACGTAGCCATTTATACAACATAGCATATGTACAAATAATTTAGTATAATAAAATAATATTAAAATATTTCAAGTTGTTTCATTTAAATTAAATAAAAATATACAACATATAAAAAAAAAGATTCCACAACAAGTAAATCTATAAACAGTAAAGGCGAAAAAAAGAAAATGGACTAATTAAATGATTTTATAAACATTTTTTCGTCCAATGTTTGTATTCATCACAAAATCGAGGCGCCACGGATATCATAGTCGTGCCGATTCTATGTACACCTATACAAAAATTTTTTTTTGTGCAATCAATATTTTCTACCGATACAAATTTTAGACTAAAACTAATGTACTCTGACATATTAAATATACGTCGAGTATAAAAATGAAAATAAGTGATGTTTAAACCATAAATTAATGCATAATTAATAATTATGCATAAAAACATAAATGTTGTAGAAATTATTTCATTCATAATAAAACTAACTGATTTCTACTAGCAGTTCTGTGAAATATATGCTTCACTCAAAAGTAAATAGAAAGTAAAGAATTAATACGGTCACAAAATTTAGAAGATATCTGATTGATTCCAAAACATGATCCTAGGTAAATTAAATATTATGTCAAAAAATTAAATATTGGATGCATTAAATAAAAATTAAAACACAAAGTACAGTATTAGTACTACTGCTAGGCTAGATCAGCGGGGTCCCACTCAATGTAATATTTTAGGTTTCTTATTTCAGTTGAGGTTTTTCAGTGTTGAAAACTTACGAAAACAAAATGTCGATTTAGAAAATTTTTTTTCTTCAGAACATCACAGAACGGGGCTGTGCACTTTTCTTTGTTTATCATTTTTCACGAATTTTCAATCCTTATCTGATAGAAACAAAAGAATGACAAAAGATATTCATTCAGTTTCAGTATCAACAAACAATTTATAACCTCAACTCCACTAATGTCAACGTTCTGTGAATCCAACACGTGACAATATGAAAATAAACAATAATGGCGGGAAGCTAGGGCGATTGCGTTTCATTATAGAAGTTATAGAGGGCGCTCAGATCGTCAATGATACCAACAATACGTTTTTATCAATTATTTTCAGTACGGTAGCACTGCAAAACCTCAAACCAAATTGCCCATCTGAGTGGGACCCCGCTGGGCTAGATTGCACATACTAAATACTTCTATATGGCTAGTGCGCATAAGTGAAAATGTTGCCCACCAAGAGAGGCAGCAACTGCATTCTTCTATCTCACTTATTTATACTCGATCCGTTAAGCGCAAGCTTGGCAATTGTAGTGGGGAAGTAAGCAAGTGAAGTAGAAGTAGGGCATGCGCATAGCATTTCAAGTGTAAATGACGGAGGCACATGTATTTATATCAGTACCGTTGGTCGTAATTCTTTTCCAAACTTCTACTAGCAATATAGGAGTATTCAATATATATGTATGTATTAGATATGGCAAATGTATGTAAGTTATATACATTAATTAATGACCAAAGAAATAGAAGAAAATACTAATAAAAAAGATAGGGAATAAGTCTTGAAAGCGCATAATCGTAGTAGCAGGAAAATATGATTGTAACCATAGATGAATTAAACACTAGAGATACCACATAAGCAAAAACAATAAGGATTTGTAAAGATGTCTACAAGCTTTCTGACTCTTTATTTAATGTAAATTTGACTCTTGTGTTGAGTTAAATCAAAGAATTGTTTAAAAATAAACTTGTCATGATATGGATATGTTTCAAGATACCTATGGAATTGATTCATTTCGTTTTAGATCATGAAGGCGTCTTGAACATATTTCAGTTGAAGTTGACTATGGACCGAGTTGACGTTTTTAAATAAATAAAATTTATAGTTTAGTTGATATATATTTTACATTTGAGCTTTCAAATGTAACAGTCAAAATAAATAAAAGGAATTTATTTTTACATAGAATTTTTTTTAAATTAACGAAGCTACTTGTATTTACAAATAAAATACTTGTTGACTGAAAGTTTGGTTATTACTTGGAGATACGACGGACCGATCCTCAACAGGTTATGGGCCCAGAAAGTGGTACAACATCATCTCCAAGGAAAAGTCTGTGAAGGAAAAGTCGACACAATTTGAAAGGCAGATCGGAGCAAGTCAGAATTTGAATTGGAAAGGAAGGAAAAACGGTCAAAATGGATACCGTAAAATCAAAACTTGGGATGTTGAGCCAAAACTCACAAGGAATTGTAAACTATGTGCCATGGAGGTTAAAACTAGATGCTATCCTGAGAATGAAGAAACTGTACGATGTTGCAACCGGAGTAAAGGTCAAGCCGGAAGGAGCTGAAGATGTCGATGCAATCGTTTCCTGGAATGAAAAGGACATGGAGGCTATGCAACTAATCGTACTGAACTTCAGCGATCAAATCGCATACAAAATTGCAAACTGCAAGACAGCACGAGCAATGTTGGATAGACTGGTTTGCTTGTATGACACGAAGACAGAGATAAACATGGAGATCTTGAGACAGAAACTTTTCACTTGTACATTCGATAAAAGCAAGTCAGTGGCCGAAAACTGCATGGAGATTATGTCCATAGGTGACAAACTCAGCAACGGTGGTGAAACTGTGCTAGAATCCTAGATGATGACCAGAATCCTGAAAATGTTGCCGACGAGACTTTCTCATTTTTGAACATCGTGGGATAACGTACCAGCAACAGACAGAAGCCTGACCACAATGATAGAAAGACTGAGACTCAAAGATGATCGTCAACACGATGAGAATGGTGAGCTGGAAGTGAGCTCGAGCAACGCACTACTCGTGAAGAAAAACAAAAAGCAGCCAGGAAAACCACCGAGCAAGACTGAAAAAGGACAAACTAACTGTTACAAGTGTGGGCAGCGAGGACACTTCAAGATGGACTGCATGAACAAACCCTGTGCCAAATGCTTGGCATATTGCAAGCAAAAGTACGCATACCACTCGTGTGGTCAGAAAGGCCATTTTGGTTATTACTTGTAGATACTACTGCCCGATCCTCAACATTGTGTATCATATAAATTATATGTATATTTTTGTAGTATAAAATTATTTATTACAAAAAAATAATAAAGGTTTCGTGCAGAGTAGCATGCTGTGAAGAAATAAAGAAACGAGAACTAAACACAAAATAGATGATATAATTTATCAAAAGTAAGTAAAAATAAATGTTTATATTTATTTATAAAAAAAATGTTCAACTTTTGTTATTTTTTATTGATTAAGTAAAAAAATTAATTTAAATGCTACCCTGTACAAAATACCAACCCCCTGCATAAAACGAACACGTTGGTTTCTGTACAATTTGGTATTGTATTATCCATTAAACATGTGTAGTTAATTTAAGCTCGCGCCAAGATATTCTTATCATCCTATATTATAGCATTTTCGTAGTCGCAATAATACTTTGAAAACATTTTGTTTAACATTGTCAATCTATCCTCCACCATACTTGTCATATCTAGCAGTATATGTTCTAAGGTACCACTACTGATGCACACGTAGTAATACACTCACAAGTTATATGTTCCGCCATGTTTTTTATAAAAGGAGTCAAAAGTTGTTCATTTAGAGCGGGCGCACACCATCAAATTTTTTGATCAGAAAATCTGATATAACTAAATAAAATGTATTTTATATAGACCCCGCACACGGTAAGATTTTCTGATCAGAAAATCTCATGGTGTGCGCGTACATATAATACTGTCTGAAGAAATTCTGAAGCTAAATTTCTGATCAGAAAATCTGATGTTACATCGGACTACATCATAAGATTTTCTAAAGTAGGACACTTGTGACTATTGTGAGGGGTTTAAAAATTTTATTTTATTTAATTTAAATTATATTTTATTTACTCTTATTTACTAACAAAAAATATAAAATGGAAGGCATTGAATATTTAATAAATGAATAAAGCGATTAACAATAAGTCATCATCATCCATTTTTATATTCCCGCAAAAAGTATAAAATAAATATTCAATTAAAGTTCATAGAATGCGCTACAAGAACATAGATCGGACAGACACGAATCTGATCATATCCGATGGTATATATACGCGCACATGCTTAAGATTTTCTGAACAGAATTTCTTATAGGACTGTCCGATAGTATGCGTTGTCTGATCAGAAAATCTGGTGTGCGCACTCTTTTATCCTGCCACGGCCTATGTACAAAACTGTGGTTTCGGGTTGTCAGCAGTAAGGTTGACAAAGATAAAAAATTGTTATTCTTTTTATTACACTTTTTTGGCATTCTGTTCGAAACATATTACTTGAAATGAAAAGATTAATTATTTATACTTAATCAAAAAAAATTACGCAAATTTCATTTTTTATTATTAAATATAAAATGATTTTAAACCTAAATGAGTGAGGTTATAAATAATAAACATACAAATAAAACATTGTGTACACTTTAAGGGGGATTGAATAACACTAAATCCCCCCTACATTATGTAAAATTCTTTCGATTTTCGCACCCACATGATTCAAAACATAATTATGAAAATGTTTAGAAAATTGGTTTGCACAATATTTACATGAAAACAGAGGGCTTATCGAGTTTTTCTCGATATCAAATGAATTTTTTTTTTCGAAAATTCAAATGACATACAAGTCTGTGAATGATATATGATTTAACATTGGGAATTTCTCAAAATTTATTAATAAATTTAAATGAATAATTAATTATACTAGCAATTAAAAAAATGCAATTTATTCGATCATTCTTTCAATTTTCAAACCAAAAATTACAGTTAAATGTCACTTTTGTAATTATTCAATGATTTTTTTTTTCACATTTGCTATACAATTTACATGCAAACAATTGAACAAATAATTATTTTCTAGAATGTGAATGTTTTATTACAAATTTGGATATTCATGGCGCATTAATCGATTAGAAATCCCGTCCACGGTACGGATAATTAGTCTAAATGATTTAGTCGTTACATACATTAACTGGTGATTATATACATTGGCTAAATTTTAACTGTTATATACCAATAACGTGGCTGTACAATGGAGAAAATAATTGTGAATATGCTTTTGATACAAAGAATTGATTTCAAAATTATTCCTCCGAATGGCAGCTTTACTAAAAAATTTCTAATTATACCGCAAGATGACATCATGCTATTAAATTTTAAAGACACAATAAATTTCCGATCAATTGAGTATCCAGTTACAGCTGTTACTCTTTGGTCTACGTCACAATCAATTTTAAAACATATGTTGGCTAATTGGGATGCCTAGCCATCGAATTTCTCCTAAACAAATCATTAATGAAATTACAGTTTTTACAAACTATTGAAATAGAGAAACAGTTGGCTAGTTAAAGTTAGTGAAAACTGAGCCTGCAACTTCCTTGATATTCAAAATTTTCTCATTGATTACTTATAATTTAATAGAGGCTACGGAACCCTATGTCGAATTGTGTTTCACACGCATTTGAATCGGTTTTATTTAATTCGTATTTCAAATCACCCAAGCACATTAAATCTAGTCTCAATTTGATATGAGCCTATAATGCCTTTTTTATCTGAGTGATAAATTTTTTTTCAATTGTTATAAAATCACTAAAATATTAGAATGTAAAATCAAAATCATTTCCAATGCATTTTTTTATAATCATGAGCAACTTGATCGATACATGAAGAGCAACTTATGTTCGAAATGCTACCTAATATCTGCGAATTATTTAATGTTTCATATAGTTCATGAAATAGTTTTCGTTTCTTAGGTTTAACTTCGAAAAGTACGTTTGAAGAATAACTTGATGAATTCGAAGAATTTTTTGATAATAATTTTCTTTTACTCCGATTTCCATGATTTTGTTGGGATTTACGTTTTGAGTTTTCAGTATTTGTTAAATTCGAATTATCTTGTTTAAAAGACTGGTTTGTAATAGAAATATCTACTTGGGGGTTAGGTTCTATTGAATTAAGCTGTGAACGTAAATTGAATGAATTTGATTGATTATTTTTGTGTATTTTTAAGTCATCATCAAAAATAAAAGGCCCCGAAAATTTGGAGGAAATATTATTGATAATTTTCGTATTGATTGATTTTATACTTCTATTTTTATCAAACTTATTTTCTGGATTAGTTTCTGATCTGAATAAATTATTGTATTTTGATGTATCGTAAGTGATTATTCGCTGTGAATGTCGTTTAGAATGATGTAAGTTAAGTAAACTACATGATTCAGACGAATTTTTGCAATTATATAAATTACTTTTAGTTTCTGTATTCGTAGTTTTGTTCGACGTATTTTTTAAGCTTGACAATTTTGATTGGTTATTTAGATGATATTTTAAATCATCAGATTCAATTGTAGTTTTTAATAACGATGTTTGATTCGAACGATGATTCGATTTTGTTAAACCAGCAGAAATGGCTGATTCAGTGAAATTTGAATCGCCGTTTTTCATATTTACTACTTTAATTTTATTTTCAACTGTCTTATTCTTATTTTGATAAGAAATATCAGTTTTTAATTCTACACAACGATTTTCATTAGTTTTATTTAACTGACTTTTTAAATTTTGTTTTGGTAGAATAATTGGGATGTTTTCATCTTTTTCTGAATCATTATCTTTTGTACAATAATCAATTATTAGCCTCGATGAATGTTTAGAATCTTTAAATAAAATAGAATTTGATGACACAGTCGAATTTTTACCCGAACTTTTCGAGCTATTTATATTAGTTTTATTTTTTTCTATGTTCAAAATTTGATAAGAATTGTTAACTTTTGATGACTTTCTTTCCTGTGTGGAGGTTATGTTCGATATATTTTTCAAACTTGAACATTTTGACTGATTATTAAGATTTACAGGAAAAATTACTGATTCAGATGAATTTTTATCACTGTTTTCCAAATTTGGCAATTTACTTTTCTTTCTACTTGTTTTGTTATTTTTATTTTGATAATAAATATCGATATTTGATTCTATGCCACGATTTGTATTATTTTCCTTTAATTTACTTTTTGAACTTGACGGCTTTGGTTGAATTATTTGCCTCGAGTCATGTTTAGAATCGTCAAATAAAATAGAAATTGATGACCCTGTCGAATTTTTATTAAAACTTAATGAACTTTTAACATTAATTTTATCTCTAGTTGAAGTTCGATAAGATTTGTTCATATTTTCGAGCTCTGTTTCAATTGTAGTAATTTTATGCGATTTATTTTTTAAGTTTGATTGATTATTAAAATCATTTTCTAAGTTATTAGATTCATTTGTAGACTCTAAAGCTAACGTTTTCCTTGAACGTCGTTTCGATTTTATAGAAATAGGAGAGTTGGTGGATTTAGATAAATTATTTTCCAAATTTGTCAGTCTCATTTTGCCCGTGTTTCGATTAGGCTTATTAGTTAGTTCCACAATTTTATTTTCATTATTTTTTTTCTTTGATTTATTTTTTGAATTTAATGATTTTGTTTGAATTATTTGAATATTTTCATCTGTTTTTGAATTAATTTCATCATTATCTTTTGTATGATAGGTGATTATTTGACTTGATGTACGTTTCGAATCTCCAAAACCAAAAATAAGGGAACTTGATGATCCAGTTGAATTTTTATCTAAATTTTCAAAACTTCTCTTCAAATTAGTTGAAGTTCGATAAGATCTGTCCACATTATCGGGTTCTGTTTCAATTGTGGTAATTTTGTGAGATTCATTTACTAAGTTTGATTGATTATTAAAATCATTTTCTAAGCTGTTAGATTCATTTGTAGACTCTAAAGCTAACGTTTTCCTTGAACGTCGTTTCGATTTTGTAGAAATAGGAGAGTTAGTGGATTTAGATAAATTATTTTCCAAATTTGTCAGTCTCATTTTGCCCGTGTTTCGATTAGGCTTATTAGTTAGTTCCACAATTTTATTTTCATTATTTTTTTCCTTTGATTTATTTTTTGAATTTAATGATTTTGTTTGAATTATTTGAATATTTTCATCTGTTTTTGAATTAATTTCATCATTATCTTTTGTATGATAGGTGATTATTCGACTTGATGTACGTTTCGAATCTCCAAAACCAAAAATAAGGGAACTTGATGATCCAGTTGAATTTTTATCTAAATTTTCAAAACTTCTCTTCAAATTAGTTGAAGTTCGATAAGATCTGTCCACATTATCGGGTTCTGTTTCAATTGTGGTAATTTTGTGAGATTCATTTACTAAGTTTGATTGATTATTAAAATCATTTTCTAAGCTGTTAGATTCATTTGTAGACTCTAAAGCTAACGTTTTCCTTGAACGTCGTTTCGATTTTGTAGAAATAGGAGAGTTGGTGGATTTAGATAAATTATTTTCCAAATTTGTCAGTCTCATTTTGCCCGTGTTTCGATTAGACTTATTAGTTAATTCCACAATTTTATTTTCATTATTTTTTTTCTTTGATTTATTTTTTGAATTTATTGATTTTGTTTGAATTATTTGAATATTTTCATCTGTTTTTGAATTAATTTCATCATTATCTTTTGTATGATAGATAATTATTCGATTTGATGTACGTTTCGAGTCTCCAAAAATAAAAGAACTTGATCCAGTTGAATTTTTATCAAAAGTTTCCGAATTTTTTAAATTAATCTTATTATTTAGAGATCTATACGAATTGTTCAATTTTGAAATTTCGGTTTCGTTTCTGGTAGATTTATTTTTTAAGCTTGACAATTTGCACTCTGTATTTTCCACGTTTTTATGTTTTTCCAAATCACAGATTTGGTTATGATAGATGATTATTTGACGAAATGAAAGTTTAGAATCCCCAAAAGTAGGCGAACTAGATGTTTCAATTGAATTCCTGTCTAAATTTTTAGTGCCGGATAATTTGTTTTCATTGCTTGTTGTTTTGGCATTTTCATTATTTGATTCTTTTAATTGACTTTGGCAACTTGTATTAATTTCTGAATTATTTGTTATATTTCTCCACTCATCTTCTGTGTTGCATCCGATAAGAAATTGAGAATCCACATCAAAATTGGGTGGTTGTGATGAATTTTTATCAAGTTTTTGCAAATATGATATTTTAGTAGTTCTTCTCCAGTTATCAAATTTTAATTTATCTTTAAAAATTTTCCTTTTAATAGAAGTTTTATCGAAATTTGTGGAAACTTTTAGAACATTCATTTTAGAATCATCTACTTTTAACTTTACATTTAAAGCTTTTTCATTTGATTTATTCTTTGTCGGATTTCTAGAAACTTTTTCGTCAGCTATTTGACAAAGAAAATTGGAACTATGATCGGAATTCTTAGAACTCAAATTTTTTGATTTATTTTCATTGAGATTCAAAGCTTTTGTTGATCTTTGTGAATCTTTTTCCGATGTTTTAGATAAATTGGCATTATAATCAAATTTTTCTGAATAAGATTTTGATTTTAATCTCAAACTCTTCCTTAATTTTGATTCTGTTTCAGATATAGGGGAAATAAATTGTTTAAAGCTATTATTTGTCACCAAATTTAAATTGATTTGTTTTTCTTTTGGTATGGTATTAACTGTGTTTGTACAAGATAAAATCGAACTTGGACTAAAAGGAAGCCATCCAAATTGAGTATTATTGATTGGAGTTGACGTATAAATAATTGGATAATTCGAAACATGATCTTTTTCGATTACAGCATTTCTTAATGTAATACCATTTTTATTTGTAACGGGTAAACGAGAGTTTATTTTATTTTTCCTGGTATTCTGGACAGTTTTGCGGCTATTTCGAATATATTCGGCGGTATCAACTGAGGAATCATCTGATGTGTTAAGTTTTCTTAGATTTTCACTAGTTTTATCACAGAACGTTGTTTTATCACAGAATGTAGTTTTATCAATATTTGCAATTGCTGGTGGTTTTGCAGTATTTATCCAAAATTGAATATCCTTTCGTTTATAATATGATGAATGGTTAAACGTTTTTTTTTCCATTTTTAAAGAATTAGATAATAATTTTGTGTCTTTAATTTCTTGTTTTTAAGTCTTTGGTTTTTATTTTCAACAATATTTAATGTGATTATATTTTGAAATTTAAGTTTATTGACAAATGTCAAAATATATCGATAAAATTACATTAGTAATTTAACATACAGATGGCTCTTCTGAATACCTATCGATTTTTTTTTTTTTTTTTAATTTGGTATTATATTTTAATATATTCTACTCATGAAATACATGGCGCTTCCGCAAGTGTGCCAAAAGTACTAACAGATATAAATGGTTCCCATCTCGGCTGACACAAAAAACAGTGTTCATAGTAGCCACCAAAGAGTATAAGACAGAGGGGAAGGCTGTCATTAGCGGCAATGTTAAAAAGCGTACACGAGTTTCAACGCCTCTAGTGATTGTGTCCAGTCATGAAAACGTAAAACGCGCAGGACATTCGGTTCAGCTCAATTTGAATTTCCTAAGATAAAATATGAAAACAAATAATTTATGACAAAATAATTAAGAATTATTAAAATTTATTAAAGTAATAAATATCTGAAAGTACATAGTAATATAAAATTGATAATAATGATTATATAATTAATTGATTATAACTTTAAACCGCCATGAC
The DNA here is from genome assembly GCA_020423425.1 of Chrysopa pallens. Lineage (NCBI taxonomy): Eukaryota > Metazoa > Arthropoda > Insecta > Neuroptera > Chrysopidae > Chrysopa > Chrysopa pallens. Next base: position 15,233 of record JAEMTY010000225.1, read on the forward strand.
AGTAGTTTAGTACTTGGACACAAACATCAGATGGCATTCGTAACTGTATACGAGACCTTCCCCTCTATCCTATACTCTTTGGTAGCCACTGTTATTATTATTTATTATTAGATTATTATTTTACAATGTTATAATGTTATTTATATTTTTATTTTCTTATCATTTTTGGTCTCTGTGAAGTTAGCGAACAAAATTTCCTTTTCCAAATGTTTTTAATTTTATTGGATTGTTGATCCTTTAATGATTAAATTTTATTATTTGTTAATAATTATTTGAGTTATAAACAATTTAAATATTAACACATGGACTGAAACTAACCTTCAAAAAACAGCTGTTAAAATTTCATGATATTCTATTCATTAGTTTATGAGTTATTGTGCTAAAAGTGACGCTACTTTTGTTATTTTCAAAACAATGGATCAAAAACAATTTCGTGTTTTAATTTTACATTGATTCTTGATGGGAAAAAATACCGTTCAAGCGAAGCAATGGCTTGAAGTGTTATGGGGACTCCGCTCCATCAGAAACAACAATAAAACGTTGGTTTGCTGACTTCAAACGTGGTCGTAGAGACACCGATGATGCAGAACGCAGTGGACGTCCACATGAGGCAGTAACACCAGAAAACATAAAAAAATCCACAAAATCGTGAAGTGAAATGATCTAAAAGTGAAGTTGCGTGAGTTAGCTGACATCGTAAAGATATCAAAAGAACGTGTTGGCTTTATATTGCATGAGCATTTGACTAGGAGAAAGCTCTGTTCAAAGTGGGTGCCGCGTTTGCTCACTGTTGACCAAAAACGAGAACGTGTTGATGATTCTGAGCAGTGTTTGGCCATGTTTAAACGTAACAAACCGGAATTTTTGCGTCGATATGTGACAATGGATGAAACATGGATCCATGACATCACTCCGGAATCAAAACGATTGTCATCTGAGTGGACAGCAACTGGTGAACCTCGTCCAAAGCGCCCGAAAGCACAACAATTGGCTCGAAAGGTTATGGCCTCGGTATTTTGGGATGTGCGTGGTGTAATATTCATCGACTATCTTAAGAAAAGAAATATCATTAATAGTGAATATTATATAGCGTTATTGGAGCGTTTGAAGGCCGAAATTGTTTGTTTCATCAAGACAACGCACCGTGTCACAAGTCAAGCAAAATATTGGCAAAACTATATGAATTTAACTTCGAATTTTTCCCACATCCACCGTATTCGCCAGATTTGGCTCCCAGCGACTACTGGCTGTTCGCAGACCTGAAAAAAATGCTCGCCGGTAAGAAATTTCGCACGAATAAAGAGGTTATCGCTGAAACTGAGGCCTATTTTGAGGCAAAAGATAAATCGTTCTACAAAAGTGGTATTGAAATGTTAGAGGGACGCTGGAATGATTGCGTTGCTCTTGATGGAGATTACGTTGATTAATAAAGCTTATTTTGAACCAAAAAAACTGTGTTTTCTTTGTTAGACCCGGGACTTTTCAGTCCATGTGTTATATGTGAAGTTGGCGAATAAAATTTTTATATCCATTTTTTTTCCATACAGTAGATTGGAAATTGTTGAACTTATTTTAAACTACTATTTCATTTCTTGTTTAATTATTTAAAAAATAATAAAAGGGAATTTACATCACGATCATGTAAACAAATCTAGACAATGTTATATTACAGGCTGCACTTATAAGTCGCCGTGCATGCAAATAGAGCATACTAACCACATGCTAACCACTAGTGAAGTACTGTCCGGTTAGGTAATATATTTTATGAGTACTGACAAATTCTTATATCATATACTGCTAGATATGCCTATAGTAGATTAATAATTTGTTTGCCGAAGATAAGCAGTTATGTTTTAACTATTTGAGCAGCAGCCATTAAGCAGTTTAATGCCACTATTATACCAGAGTAGATAATTTTTGAAAACACAAAAAATTATAGTAGAATGAAACTAATTGGAAACGGAAGATAATATGATAAAAATGAAAGTAAAAATAAATTACGGGCGATCTCAGTTCGGGAAATAGGAGGGGGTGAGTTTTTAAGGGTAAAAATCGGTTTATCTGAATTTTCGGCAAAACTACAAGTCTAATGGAAAAAAGTTAAATGGCATAGTTGTAGGTAATAAAAAGATCTGCAGCTTTTGTATTTACACTTTTTTCACATAACCTCAACATTTATGTGAAAAATTGAAATAACCAAGTTTTTGGTTTTTTATTTTTTTTCTCCGAAATTCGGTGAAAACTTATCTTTTTATGTTCCAAATACACCGTAATTTTTTTGATTTAAAATATTTATTTTTTCATCTTATTTTGAATAAATATCGAAGAAGCACCCAAATTTTCAATCGAAAAATTTTGAGGTTATGTGAAAAAAGTGTAAATACAAAAGTTATAGATCTTTTTATTACCTACAACTTTGCCATTTAACTTTTTTCCATAGGACTTATAGTTTTTCCGGAAATCGAAATAAACCGTGTTTTACCCTTAATTGTTTTACTCACCCCTTCCACACTTCCCGAAATCAGATCGCCTGTAATTTATTTTTCCTTTTATTTTTATCATATTATCTTGCGTTTCCAATGGGTTTTATCCTACTATAATTTTCTTCTCATTTTTATCATTTTTTAAGGCTTCTACTCTAGTCTATATGGTCACTACATACTGCACCATTGAACAAAAAGAATTGAAGATCAAGTTCCTATTTCTACGTATGCTTCGCCTAATAATAAAAATGATAATTAATTACCAATGCAAAGTATCGCATTATGCTCTTCGCTTTCGTTTAATAATACAGGTAATGTCCACCTGTAACGTATATATTTTACTCTCGACAGCAATAGTAAACGTAGTTTGTGATAATGGTCATAAATTGGCTTGTCGATCTTTACTTGATAGTGTGAGTGAGCATAATTTCAGGTAGACAACCAAATTGGTTAGTTTCAGTTGTCAGGATGCTAATACTCCTGTTAATTCTGTTGTGGATCCTTGAACGCAGAGGCTAAGAAACAGATTTTGAATTTTAAGCGGAATTTGGTGTTTTGGAAAATATTACGGATAATTTGCCAAAAAAGTAGCTTCCAAAAGTAGGTCATTCAATGCCTATTCTTTAGTATCTTGGCAGATCCTAACATACCTATGAGACCGCAGGACACACACATTAGGATAAGCCAATGTACTAAAGAATGGGAATTGAATGACCTACTTTTGGAAGCTACGTTTTTGGCAAATTATCCCTAATATTTTCCAAAACACCAAATTCCGCTTATTATTATTATTATTTTTTTTTTTCCTTTTTGTCTATTTTGAACGGTCTTACATGTTTTTCTTTTAACTTTGGCATTGATCTATATCACTGTTATCAATTTCAAATCCTTTTCCCCAACTAGCAAATACTCTGCCTTTTTTCTCTTTATTTTTTAAAATCTATTTCTAGGTCAAATCCATCCGAAATAATCTTTTAAAGAAGAAAGATTATTTCGGATGGATTTGATTAAATCAAGATTTCGGATGGAGGATCAAGCAAAGTGAATTATTTCTTCTTTATTCCAGACGTTATAAAACTTCGTTATGACCAGTAATTTTTAAAACCAATTAGCAATATTAAATATTGAAGTACCTTATACATAAGTACTTAATAATTTATCAATTTGGTTGAAATAAAAAATTAATTTTAGTAAAACTGATTAAATGTAAAGAATCTACAAGAAAATCTTTCATAAAATGTTTTTAGTTTTTAAAGGCAAAAATATATACGTTAAATATTTTTTCCTTTCATTTTTTTTATCTATTAAAACTTTAACGACTTTATGCGGAACCCATTAGTCAATAAGATAAACTTTACATAATTAAGTACATATTTTGGTAATCGGTGCTCAGTTATTATTTGGTTCTCGAATATGTTACTAAAATTTCGGCTCTCATTCTCCGTTCAATTTTTGGAAATTGGTTAATAATGTTAGTAAAATTTTGTCTAATTTATTTTTTTACTCTACTAAAAAAATGTAACAATAAATACATTGAAATATATCGAGTTTATTAATTTGAATATAGTATTTCCGGATTTGATTTCCAAAAATAAAATTCGAAAAACATTGCAGTATCTTATTTTTGAAATTCAAAAACTTCATCTGGTAATTTGAAATTATTCTTCATTCACCGCCATGCAATGATATGACATTTCACAATTGACCCACTGACAATGACGTTTAATAGTAAATGTAAATAAATAAAATAAAACAATAAAAGTAAATGGTACAACAGGTGACTGTGCAAATTTCATAAAAGTTATTACTAGAAAACAACTTTATCATAATGAAAAAGAAAAGTTTTATCAAAGTAAGATAAACGCAAAAACCTACATAATAATAATTAATACGAATAATTAAAAAAATAAATACAATTAAGTTTTTATTTTTGTTTGAAATTCTAGAAAAGTAGTCATCGTACAACTAATCGACGTGCAAATCGTGCGACCAGACGACAATTGAAAAAAATGGTTTTTTCTGTATTATCATATATTCGTGTTTTTATTGAATTCTTAATTGATAAATTATTTGGCTTGTATTATGATACAAAAAAACAAATTGTTCCACCTACAAAAAACCCAATTTTATTAAAAGGTGTAACAGTATTACAGAAATCAATTCGTGATCGTAGTTTAACTTGTGAGCAAATTGTGCATGCATTTGTAGAACGTGCGAAAGAAGTTAATCCAATTATTAATGCAATAGTTGATGAACGTTTTGATGATGCTATCGAAGACGCCAGACGAATTGATAATGAAATAGCAAGTGGTAAAATTACAGAAAATGATTTTAAAAATAAACCTTTACTTGGTTAGTAAAATATTTTTTATAAATTATAAATGAACACTTTACACGCTTAATTTATTTCATAATTGTTGTTTTTACACGTTTAAAATATGCACTTAAAGATCAAATTATTCTTGGTATAATTGGTAATCCAAAAAAATACAAAAATTCAGTTCATTTGATGATGAATTAGAATAAAGAAAGATATTCGTCTTAGACAAAACGCTGCGATTTTTCACCCAGAAACATTCGCTCTATCGCGTGGTACTCAGATTTATATCACGAAAGGGTAAAATGGAGCACATTTACAAAATTCTAATCGTTGATTATCCATTAATACTTCGAGGAATTGAATCGATTGCCAGTGAATAACACGATAAAGTTGACCTGAATGCTGAGCCAGTCTGTTGTAAAGAGGGGTGTAGCAGTAAATTCGCTGACGCGGAAAGAGTCTTCTTAAACGACTTTCTAACTTGAGGGTTTTCTACAGACCTGTGAACGAGAACGCCTTACATACAATTTTTATTTAAGAAACTAGAGAGTTTATTTATTTTGTTTTAAATCATTAAAATAATTTAATTTTTTGGTACAAATTTCAATTCACATGATTTTCACATAATTTGAGAATTGAAAACAACGATTAATTTTATTTATTGTTTTTAGAGTTTCATAAATTTCCGACATCGAATTTTTTTTTCGATTAAATAAAATTGCAAGGAATCATTTTATTAAAAGTTAGTTAATTGAGCCAATCATTGAATGGTTAGTTTCTACGTTATCGTTCAGAATCGTATAGAAGATCGATGAGTAAAAGTTATATTACTAAGCCTATTCGATATTACCAAAGAACAGTCATTAAATGAACAAAAATTTTCGAGTTATTCGATTCGACATTACTCTAAAATACAAATCGCATACAAAAATATAATGGATCTATTCATTTCACGTGAAATAATGTTAAGCTAAAAATTTGTATCTTTAAATTATGATTAGTGTAGCGACCTTTTCCTTTTCATAAATTCTGGAAAATATGCTGTTTTCTTGTTCCGACCCCGTAAAATTTTCGTTACTGCCCACAAGCTTCAAATTGATGCATATTTGTTTTTATATATTATTGTAATGGGAGGATAATTCAATTAAAATTTCAAGAACTCTTTTCTCAACACGTTGCATTACATTGTCCGACAATCCGAGTTTTATCAGATATCGAACAAAATGGTTTTTATACTTGACTCGTTTTTATATGTCAGAATATATGAATTTTAGTCTAAAATATTAATCGCAGAAGGAAAATTTTGGTATAGTTGTTCATAGAATCATCTAATTAGCTCCTTTCCGTTTGTCCGACCGCCCGTCATCAAGAAAATGAAAAAAGATAACAAGTTGAAATTTAGTGATTATAGACATAAAAATTAAGGTCAAGTTCGTGAATGAGCAAAATTGACCCATGATCCAATTTTGAACCATAAAAGAAAATTTCAAATATAAAATATGTTTAAGTATCTTTTAAAAACAAACAACTTTTGTTTGAAACGTTTTTTCGTAAAATGATTGGAATCGCCACATTTTTAGCTCAAATTTAGCTAATAGAGTACTTACAATAGTGAAAATTAAAGGATGAAATTTGACAAAACTTAAAATTTATGTAGAAATAATTTTGAATATTCTGAATTTGAGTCTTACTAGCACATGATTAATTTATTATCTTGAAATTAATATTCGATATTTTTATCACATGGTCTAAATCAATAGACTGCCATATTGTGACGTCATTTTGGTAAAAATTATTAGTTGTCATCTGTCAGTTCAATCTAAACAGTTATGTTGATTAGTTAATAAATATTTTAAAATGTTAGGTTATGTTTTGTTTTCAATGTGTTTGCATAAATATTTATTTATTGTAACTTTTTATGAAGAAATCAATATTTTGAGGTATTTTTTATAAATATAGCAAACTATCCTATAAACACATATACTTATATATATTATTATATATGTCTTTATAACTGTATAGGCTAAATATTTAAAGTGTTTTATGAATGCTAATGATTAAAAAAATACTTCAAACATTGATACTCATCCATATATCGAGTATCTAAACAATTATCTTTCTTATTTGTCATCTTCACTAGTTATATTTGTTTTAAATGAAAGAAAAAAAAGAATGTTCGAAGCTTGTGAGCGCAATTGATAATTTCACAAACTTCGAAGAAGAAAGTATGTCACTTTTAAAAAGCTTTCAAGAGATAAAACTCGTTACACTAATCATAATTAAGTCATAAATATTAAGCTTGATGCTTATTATTCCGCAAAAGACACTGGGGCCACATACTATAATTCGCAGTACAAAATTCTTGCTCGTTTTATTGAATCTAAAAAACTATAATTTTCTGCCACGATTTTCATAAAAAATAGCGTGCGAATATAAAACGCATTTTCACATTTATAAAGCTTGTATTACATGAAGATGTTGTTTTAGGAATTCCTTTCACAACGAAAGATTCAACAGCATGTAAAGGAATGTTATATACATGGGGTATATTACCTAGGAAACATGTTCGCGCAACTGAAGATGCGGTTGTTGTTAAACAATTTAAAGATGCAGGAGCCATTTTAATTGCCACAACAAATATTCCAGAGGTAAATATGTGGCAAGAAACTCGTAATAACTTAATTGGACAAACCAAAAATCCATACGATACGACTCGTACGACTGGAGGATCTTCTGGGGGCGAGGCAAGTTTAATCGCTGCATGTGGTACAGCTATGGGTATTGGTACGGATATTGGGGGCTCTCTAAGAATGCCCGCGTATTTTTGTGGAATTTTTGCTCATAAACCAACAAATGGCTTAGTTTCATTGCGAGGTTTAACTGATCGAACGGGCTTAGAAATCCCTGATTCGATGTGTACAGCAGGTCCAATGTGTCGTTATCCATCGGATTTAGTATTAATGCTAAAAGTTTTAACAAATAACCAATTGAAACTCGATGAATCTATTAACATCGAAAACATTAAATTTTATTACACCCTCGAATCGAATGATTCACGAAGTAGTCACACATCGGACGAAATACGTGCGTCAATTGAAAATGTAGTATCAGTTCTATCGAAAAAATTACGAAATACAGATAATCAGCCTCAAGAAGTGAATTTTGAATTAATGAAAGATGGTTTTCGTTTATGGCGTCATCAAATTACTAAAGAACCATTAGATTTTGCTACTGCTCTAGGTTATAACAAAGGACCTGTGAATGTTTATATGGAGATTTTAAAAAAATTATTCGGCCAAAGTGATTATACAATTGCGGCTATTATGAATTTAATTAATGTTTATGTGTTTCCACGAGAGGATCCAATATGGGCAGAAAAAAATTTGAGTGAATTGAAATCTGAAGTTTTGGTAAGAATTTTTATTTTATTTGTATTTTTATTTAGAGGTACCCTGAATTATGAGAATAATTGTCAGTTTTCGCATAAAATTAAATTTGTGCAAAACTTTTGTTTACAGGAAATTGATAAGTCATCAAATAGTCAGCCATGAAATTTTACAATTTAAAAAACTTTATTAATTTATGAATTAATAAAATTCAGTCAAGCAGACAGACAGACAGACAGATGTTATTAATTTATTTAACTGATTAAATAAAATTTTTTATTGTATTTACATTGTAAATGTTTGATATCTATTTAGTTTTTAAAAGTAATTATATGGTTTGTTTAATTACCAACAACACAAATACATTCCATTCTAGTCTAAATTTTATCAAATATTGTAATTATAGTAGTCGTTTCTGTCTTCTACGCAAGTCAATTACTTTTGACGAATGGAAAGTTACTTTTATAAAGTAAAAATGTTATGATTAATTAATAATTAAAACACAAAATATTCTATTTCGGCTTTAGGGAATCAGTTAAGCTTTTAATCGCATCAATAAAGTATTTTATTTCTCCAAACCCTCAAGAACATGTCCGATTTAGATAACTTTATTAAACATTTAAAGAGCGTCCAAGAATTTATACAAATCAATTATGTAAAATATCAGTGTTCACAAACGAATGAGTATTATAAATATTGATAAAGAATAAGATCATTATTATTCCCATTCAATGGTACAAGTAAGATTTTTAAGAATACGAAAATGTACTATGAGAGAAAAGCGTCGTCTTTCATCGTATTGTGCAGTATCAGAATGTATTTTTTATAAATTAATGACGCTTGTAATCTATAATATTCGTTTTATAACTTTTATCTTAGTTTTTACATTTAAATAAGCAATTTTCAAAAGGCTGATTATTTTTTTATTATGATGCATGTAAAATTCAAAATTCTAATTATTTGCTTTTTGGCGTACATTTTTCATACAAAGATAGTTTTCTTATATTCTACCCTCCATATTAGTAACAAAATATTTGAAAGCGCTAGAGTGTTTTATTCACAATATGTTATTACAGTATTCTCAATATTATATACCAGTATTACGACACCAAAATGGAAGTCAACAATTTTAAGGGAATAAAAAAGGCATAAATTTTAAGGCAAGAAATCGTGTTTATTTTGCCAAATTATTTTTTTTTTTTGTGACTTTTTTAAAACATTAACATTTTGAAGTACTTTTTTAAACATAGTAAATTACCTTGTTTCATTTTTTTGGAACAACTAAAAGAAGTTTCTAGGTAACGTAGCCAAATTCGATTTTAAGTTACTATTTTTATTTTTAATGTGCCATCATAAGCAGTGAGAGAAAATAAATTGTCTACTCCATCTGGTTTTTACTAATTACAAGTATAATTTAAAAACTATCTAGAACTAACCACATTTAAATACCATACACATAAAAATTGTAATAGATGTTTCATAATAGTGTATAGTGTATAATAAATAACAAGTAATCACATTTTTCTAGTTTATGAAAAATAGTTCGCTGACCCTATTCAGATTAGATTAACACAAAATC